>QMIH01001784.1:71997-87440 GCA_003987875.1 Clarias batrachus | reverse complement strand
TCCTCCTCCCTCTCCCCACCTTGCTTTTTAAGTTTCACAACAAACACACACACACACACACACACACACACACAGCGCCTGCGAGCACCAACGGAAACACTTATCTGTCGGGATTTATTTGTACTTTTTTTTAAAAGGTAAACTGCAGATTAATTTGTTTTATTTTCATTTTATAGATTGTATTAATTATTTTAATGTATTTATTTTTTGGGGCTGTGGAATGAATAATTTGAGTTTTCATTATTTCTTATGGGAAATGATGATTTGGTTTACGAGTGTTTTGGAACACAAGCCGACTTCCGGAATGAATTATGCTCGTAATCCAAGGTTCCACTGTATTTATCAGAATGTACATGTATGTTTACTCAATAAATAAATAATAATATTTAATCATTTTTCTCATGTACCTTACAGCACAGTGAAATTATTTTTCACATATCCCAGTTAGGAAACTGGGGTCAGAGCACAGGGTCAGCTGGCTTACACTGCCCCTGGAGCAGAATGGGTTAAGGGCCTTGCTCAAGGGCTCAACAGTGGAAACTTTTCAGTGCTGGGGTTCGAAACACCGACCTTCTGATCAGTAACCCAGGAACCCACATCCTTAACCATTTGTGCCACCACTGCCCTTGCTATTGTTGTTAGTCTTTGGGCTGCTCCTGTTGAGGGGTCACTGAGGATCCGCACGACAACTTTATGTCCACGTTTTCAATTAATACATGGGGAAAGAATGGTTTTGTAAGCATGGAAAGCAGAGATACCCGACATGACACCAGACAGAAACCCACAGCCAGGGCTCTTGCTTATTTACTTTTATTCTGTCAAAGAAATAAAAGCTATATAATGCCAGTGACTTGGCTAAGGTGTATTCAGAAGTACAATGAATGTAATGTAATAATTGGCTTTTTATTGTGGGGGAGTGAAATTTAAATATCTGAGACAAGTGAATAGAAAATGTGTCCATTGTGTGCTGGATAATTAGGCTGTCAACCAGTATGAGGCTAGTTAATATAAATATTTAAAGTGAAACAAAATAAAATAGGACTTTTTTTCCCCTAACCTCACGTTCAAGTCAAACCAGGACTTTTTCTTAGACACCAGAGCCATGATCTGACTCCCTGTCTGAAATTCTGGCCTTCCATGAACTCGTTTAAGGACCCCAACATGATTAAATCACTGGGCGTGAGATCAAGACTGTATGGGGATGTGGCAATAACACCCATCTGAGTCGCTGTAATGTGCAAGTGGTGGTCATTATTGATTGTATGTACAATTCCCAAAGACAGGTGCATCTGTTCCTCAAATTGGCAACAAGTCTCGGTTTGATTTGAACACCCTTTGATCAAACACTTCTGTGACCATTATGAGCAGTAATTTCTTTGCATGCAGCACTTTTGGAAGACATCCAGAATACAGTGTCGTACTGTTGTGCTCTGGTTCTGTCCTCTGGCACTCATCTTGCTGTCTTGCACATGTTAAAAAAAATTACACCGGCAATCCATTATACATAACATATTCAGTTCGCCTGCAGCTAGGTCGTATCATGGTGCAATCATACTGTCATAGCAATCAAACTGCAATAGGGTTTGGATAGAAACAGCTGCTTTGAAACACACAAGAGAGATTGCTGTGAAACCACCCGAAAGGAATCGCACCATGGGGTAAAGGCACAAGGGTTTAATTCAAACTAAACAGTACATATTTTATATAAAAAGCAAATTTGTGACACAACGCTTTTCACATCTACAGTACATGTTGTCATGCATGAACCTTTCCTTTTCTATACATCATAATGTATATAAATGCATTCAGTATAAGTGGGTGCAATAGAGGATCTGAACATTTCATGAGCATTAACTTATATGAAATTATATAGGGAAATGTCCACAAGTACGTAGCCAGAAAAATAATCCATACGTGATGTGATTTTTTACACTGAATTATTTTCTACCACAGAAGTAATTGAGTTGCCGCATGGTGGCATAGAGGTTACCACTGTGGCGAGGGTTGGAGTGCTGATGCTCTGGGTGCTCTGGTTTCCTCCCGCAGTCAGAAGATATGCAGATTAGGCTAAGTGGCAGTTCCAAATTGCCCATAGTGTGTGAGCGTGTGTGCTTGTGCACGTCCATGGATTGGCACCCTGTTCTGGGTGTTCCCCTGCCTGGGTCTCCTGGGATAGGCTCCAGACCCAGCAGGATCTTCAACTGCAGTCTTGGAGGTTCAGTGTCCAACGTAGTTTGGTGAATCTTCTGCTCGAACTCAGCTCAAACAAAGCTGTTGTACGTTCGTTAATGCTTCACACATGCTCTTGTTATTAAACCTACCATCACCTGCAGCCCTGTTCTTTTCTGCTCTGCGCACTGTGAATGTACGTGCGACAAGTCAGTTAAGGAAACTTCCCATTTCTACAGATATTATATTCATTCAATAGTATAACATTTTGTAATCTATCAGAGTTTGTTCTAAAACTAAATAATTTATTATTTTATTTCAATATTGTGCAATTTGAAGAGTAGCAGCAACAGGTATCCAAGGTGCTTATGTTATGTTAGTTAAGGTGCTTAATCTTTATGTACATTAGGTTACTGTTGCTACAGTACTGTGGAAAATTTATGCCGGGCCTCATGCAAGCTCATCCAGCGAGGCGCAGTGACTGATGGGTAATTTTCTGGCAAAGTACCTATGGTTTGGAATCTTTCTTAAGATGGTGGAATACCCTGCGCAGTCCAGTTCGCAGGGAATTAATAGGTGGTCAGAACACAGCAAATGACTTTTTCTCACTCCCTGCCCAGCCAACCCCTGCATCCTCTACATCAGATGCCATCGATACAAAGACCGAGTCAGTGATTGACACAGTGTACCCAAGACTCCAGTTTGAATCACACTGGCTACACAAGTTCAGTTTATGATATGAAGAGGGGTTCAATTTTGTCTCGATTTGGGTTTCCAAATTGCCTCAGATTGGGCATGTACTGTACTGTATGTTTGTGCCCTGTGTAATCACCCAGGGTTACACAGCCTTGTGATTTGGGTCCCCTGGTATAAGTAGTATTTAGATCCATTGAAATACTTTTCTGGGACTGCAACCGAACTGCAGTCAGGCAGTTTGATTCCCCTTATCTCTTCTAGAACAGAAAGACTAGATCTGTTTGGAATGATGGAAAGGTCTTTGATTTCCTGTTGCAGTGTGTCTAATAAGAGGAGACAGCTTTCCTCAGCTGTACATGATGTAACTGGACAGTCACATCGTGGCCTTTGGGTGAGCACACACACACACACACACACACACACTGCTTTGAGATTTACTCAAACTTCAAGAAAAGCATTTTTTTTTTTGGCTTGGCTCCAGGTCAACATGCGAATGCACCAAATATGACACCAAATGTGACCACATGGTCAGTAACTATCACTCTTGAAATACTGAACTCCATTCCCAAGTCTGAGAGTTCTACTACTAAGTTCTCCTGCAATTTATACAGACTCACATTTGTTGTATGTGAATGTGTTCGTCATCGTTCAAGTGATGTACTTATTTTTACAATCTCTGTTGCGTATTAGGAACCATAAAGTACCTAGAAAGCCAATGCAGTAATTTCAGCTCATACAGTAAATCATTGTAAACATTTATTGTGCACACACCTTTTATTCTTTAAATGCAATCTTATACATACTTGTGTGTTCTCTTCTCCCACCCTATTTGTATTTGACACAGCTTTAATAATGTACTATTCTTATTTTATAGTTTATGTGCACATTCTCTGGATGCCACTGTCCACCATCTCCATCTGCTTTTTTAGCTTTTTTTCCCCTTAGGACATGTGTCTCTGCTGAAGTACGATGCACATAAAAAAGAAGTGCTCATCATTAGTTGGTTTATTATAATTCAAGTAAATATGGCATCATGAATCTTTAACTAGTGATGTAAATCAACACAATTACACTCACTCACTGCCCAAATGATTTCAGAGCCCTTGTTTTGTCCTTGAAAGTCTGTTTGACTGAAACAAGCATGTTTTTTTTTTTTTTTTTGGTTGTCAATTTAGATTTATCAATCTATTTCAAGAAAGCCTACCTGCACTTGTAACTGTCTATGTGGCTTGACAGTTAGAACATTTAGTTTTAACAAGATGGATTGAGGCTTTTCTCTATTATATCAGTACGTAAGAGCAGTTTCTATTGTAACCAGGCTATATCTTTAACAGGCTATAAACATTAACTTGTAACAGAACAGCATATTATATTTTAAAGAAAAGCCAGTCATACAGTGGGGAAAATAATTATTCGATCCCCTATAGATTGTAAGCTTGCTTGATATTTGATATTTTTTATTACTTGTTTTATTATTTGTAAAGGATAGGGACAGAATACCAATAAAAAAAATATTTTTGTGTGTATAATTTGTATTAATTGAGTTGCATTTGAGTGAATCCCGCAGTTCCTGCAAGGTCCCTCTCCTCAAGAAGGCACATGTACAGGCCTGTCTGTGGTTTACAAATGAACAGAGAAGGATTGGGAGAAAGTGCTGGGGTCAGATGAGACCAAAATTTTGCTTTTTGTCATCAACATGATGCACCGTGTTTGGGAGAAGGAAAAATGCAGACTATGACCCTAAGAACATCATCCCTATAGTCAAGCACGGACGTGGAAACATTATGCTTTGGGTGCTGTTTCTCTGCTAAAGGTGCAGGCAGACTTTGCCATATTGAGGGGCCAATGGACTGGGCCATGTATTGTACAATCTCAACCAGATCCCTCAGCCTGAACACTGAAGATGAGTCGTGGATGGGTCTTCCAGCATGACATCGACCAAAACCATTCTGCCAAGGGAACAAAGGAGTGGCTCAAGAAGAAGCGAATTAAGCTCAGGTCTCCTAAAAGATCTGAAAACTTATGGATGGAGCAGAAACTTTGAGTTTCTTCAAGGAACCTTCATTTTAAACAAACTTATTAAAATCCTCAGGGGATCAAATAATTCTTTTCCGCACTGTAATATGGTGAACTTTGGATAGGATGAGTAATATAAGCTCCAAGGTCCAAATGGCTAAATCCCATAACAGGCAACCTGGTTTACCCTAGAAGGGGTGGTAACCTTTCGTATGACACAAGCACACACACGCACTATGGACAAATTAGGAGACCCTGATCAACCTACTGTGCATGTCTGTGAACTGTGGAATGAAGGCCACCAAGCACAGGAAGAACGAGTAAACTCCATGTGCACAGGAATAGAGGCAATATTTAACCCTCCAAGACTGAAGGTGCGAGGTGACCGTGATTAAAAAAAATGATAATTTAAAGAAATATTTTACACAAGTTAACATGGTTGTATTTCTTGGCCACAAGAAAAGTCACTCCGAATGATCTCATCTTTGTTAAAATGCCACCATTTTATTTGACCAGTGGTTTCATCTAGCACCAGTTTGCTGTTTTACTCGCCTTCTTGTTTAATGTATAACAAAGGCTTGATTATTGTTCTTAAAGAAGACCAATAATGCACTGAGCTTTCTGAAGTTTATTTTGCTCCGGTCTCAGAAGCGTGTCTGACAAAGTAGGAAAGCGAGCAGCAGCTGCCTTAGGTGTGACTGGTGTGAGGAGGGAAAGGTATTGACCTGCCACGTCTGGACCTGCCATATCTGACAGAACCCTGCAGGTGTGAAAAGCTGTGCAAATTAACTGCACACATACTATACAAGCCTTTGAGTAGAACACACACACACACACATACAAATCTCTCTCGCGCTCTCTCTGAGACCTCTCTTCAGTATGACCTCTTCTCCTGCTAGCACTCCCACCTCACCAGTAACCTCCCTACTCTCTTTCAGATAATGCAAGTCCTCTTGAAAGGGAAAAAGACTGAAAGTGGAAAAAGAGCAAAAAATAGAAAAGTATGAAAAACAAGGATGCGAAAGTATAAAATTAGCCATACGTAAATGGCAAATGTGGATGGAAACTGAATGTGTATGTAGGTGTAAGAAATGGTATTCGGGACACAAAGGTATTTACTTACATTTGTTCATGCTGACAACATCATACTCTACATACACGTTTTTAGTTGGCATAGTACACAATCCATACGTGTGTTTCTATAAAAAAATAGTTTAGCCTTAAAATTCAAATGTACAAATCTATTTCATGTTTTTCTCCGCCTTGCACATCCAGGTTCTGGGTTCAATTCCCGCCTCAGTGTCTGTGTGCATGGAGCTTGAGTGTTCTCCCCATGCTTGGTGGGTTTCCCCAGGGTACTACGGTTTCCTCCCACAGCGCAATAACATGCAGGTGTTGTCAATTTGCCCATAGTGTGTGAATGAGCTGTATGTGTATGGGCCCCGTGATGGATTTGAACCACGTCCAGAGTGTGCCCTAAGTCACCTGGGATAGGCTCCAGGCCCACTGCGACCCTGTATACACTGTATACACAATAAAGCGGTATAGACGATGAGCGAGTGTTTTTCTACTCGCGTACATTAACTGGCTTGTATCAGGTTTTTTTTCCCTCGTCTGTCATATAGGTTGAGCATGTGAGAGCTGCCTTATCATTAACCTTCAACAAGCAGTCATCAGTCTGACACGTTTTCTAATATGACAACCACTTCAAAAGGAACATTTGAGCTCCCAAGACAGGTATCTATTAGCGGTTTCCTGCTACCTTGCTACTCTTTCAAGGTGAATAGAAGGCACATGGGTAATGGATGTAACCAGATACAGTTAATATGAGAAAACTTGTGTGTGTTGAAGAATCTGTAATCCGACCAACAGATCTTGTGTGTCGGATGTATCCTCAACAAACCCATCACGTTCGGAATTCAGCGGGAGCGGTGAGACATCAACACTACCTGCTGTGCCACTCCTACATATTTGCATTGAATCCAGAAGCTCTCGGGTTGTTTTGGTGTTGCTCAGATAAGACAAAACAATATTTACATACAGTCATGTAGATCGAAAATGTAATCATTGACAGTTTTGAGCTGAGATGCATTTCATTAATATAAAAATAGGCTTTGTCAAAAATAAATAAGCTGACAAGTACTGGAATAAATGTCACAACTCTGTTGGAGTAAAGTGACAATGCACCAATTGTGGAGGAGCTATTAAGCCTGACAGCTTATGCCAGCAATTCTTTGGATCCCAGTCAATGCATTTTAAAGTAATCTTTTTCTGCATGAGGCAGACGGCGAGGAGAAATAATGAGACTGTATTATCTTGGACAGCTGATGGGCCATGGTTTGCTCTATTAGCCATCATTATGAGCCCTCTATAACCTCACAAGTACACCACTGGGAAGAGGAGCGTGATAAAGAAGAAGAGAGAGTAGTATGCTATTGTCTCTGGATAGGATAGATAAGGTACTGTAGAAAGTGCTAAATGTTATCAGTTGCTCAATAGGTGTTGTTTAAATTGTAAAAGATTTCCGAAACTGCTGCAGGTTTCTAAGCCTCAAGGCCGTACCAGAAAAAAAAACGTTTCCCATCATGTTTTACTTCCTGACTGGGATTCCAGTGACAATTATAATTTTTTAAAGCATTTTTTAAAAACCAAAATCTCTTTCAAACTGTAACATGCCCCTTCATGCATCATGCCTTTCAGCTTGTGTCAACTGCATACAAGACTGGGTAAAGGGGAACCAATGGTGATTTGATTGATACATCATCTGTCCAACACAGCATACCCCGATCTCAATCCGATGAATGACCGTTCTTTGTTATTTGCCCTTAAAGCCAGAGTGATATCTGAAGGATAACATCTTTAAGCATTTAATCTAGTAGATTTACCCAAGGTCACCCAGGTCAAAGATGAGATTTGAGAACAGGAGATCTTCGAATCATCATTGCGTATTCACATTCCCCTTTAGGCTTGGGTAAGGAGTTCAACTGGCAACAGAACTTACTGTAGTAACTGCGCAAAAACACAACCCTGAACTTGTTTTTGGTTTTTAAACCTAATTTTGCGAGACTAGGTTCAGGAGTGTTCAAGCTTACTCAGAATGGCCGAGGCTTTCCATTCTAACCCCGCAGGAGTCAAACCTGATTTGCAAAAGATTGCAGACTCTTGCACTAAATGCCAGTCTTTACATACGTAAAAAAAAAAAAAAAGAAAAAGGAAGATGACATATACTGGTTTAATCCAGTCCAGTCTGAGTGGTGTGATGTGGACAGACACAAAACGCAAATATTGCTAACAACCCAAAGCTTTCCTATATTGTTCACACTGATCAGTCATTAACTGTTAACAAAGCCCCTAGGTTTTTGGGTTTCTTTATGTCACTAGGGTGGCTCTGCAGAGTCTCTGGGGGTGTGCTGTAGTGTCTGGTATCAGGATGTTTACAGTGGACTCTTTGGGGCCTCCGTACACCAGATTTGTTCACCTGGTCCATCCATTGGGAGATACTCAATTGAACTGCAGTGTCGGGAATTTGAAGGCTCTTTGCCATTGGTCCCCGCAGACATGGGTAAGACTTGGGTGCCCATGATCCTGTCACCAGTTTACTAGTATATAATTGACAATGACTGTTAATGAATTCTCCTGGCAGTGGTGTTCGTGTTCTGGCTGATCAATGTATATTTTCCTATAACGGCATATCCTGAAGGCGGCACAGTGGCTTAACGGTTAGCACTGTTGCCTTGCACCTCCAGGGACTGTGTGCATGACTATATGGGATGTTCTCCCTGTGTTTGGTGGGTTTCCTCCCAGAGTCTAAAGGCATGCAGATTATGCTAATTATCATAATGAGTATATCTGTGTGCCCTATGATGGAGTGGCACTGTGCCTTATGCTCTTAGGCTCCAGGCCACACGCGATAGACGATGACTGGGTGAGTGAGCGTATACTGAAGTGCTTTATTCATCTATGCATGTTTTAATTCCTTCTTATTCATAACCACTGTAATTAATCAGTGATTTCAAATGTGTTAATTAATTAAAGCATGCTATATGGTCCCTTTAAGTTAATCTTGTGTAATGGTGTTGAATTAAGTAACTTCCAGTTATCAGTTGTGTTATATCTATGGAAAATTGGTTCCTAACTAATCTCATTTTTTCTTTCTTTCTGTTGAAGTTAATGAGACAAAATGTAGCTTGTCATGTTACTGAGGCTTCGAGAAAGTGTTGAAAGCCACTGCATCTTACAAAGCACTGACTCGGAACTCTTCTTCCCTAAGTGTTACATAAACTTTGGCATGCAGGAAGTTTAAATTTTATTTAAGAACAGCATCATTTTTGTCTATTATAAGGCTTTGATTATGTGCGCTGTTCATCATACCAGTCCTTGTGAATAAGATATTACAGAAACAATAATTTATATGTGATTTATATAAAGATAACAGCTACTTTTTGTCATACTGTACACATTTTTAGGGCCCAAGCACTATAAGGTGCGCAGGACCCTCTTGTTTTCCGAAGTAATTTTTTTTCCCCACCCTTTTGGACTATTCGGGGGTCTTAACATGCTCAAAAACTCATGAAACTTGGCAGACAGGTTGGAATCTGCTGCCGTCAGGATGCGTGAGAGTTGCGTCGTCCGGGGGCCCCCAGGGGCCCCCACACAAGATTTAGCTGGATAGCTCAGACACACTTTCATGTAGGCACACGAAACTCGGTACACATTTAGAGCTCACTGAGCTCACTTTCACGCTGCATGTCCTGGGCTCAACTCAACAGGAAGTCAGTTATTTTGGATCGGTCGCAAAAACGCACCCGATGGATTTTGATATACTCCTCCTAGGGAATTTATACAGTCACTACCAAACTGGGCCGATGTAATCTATAGACATTGAGGATGCAAAATTGTGGAGGGATTTTTAATATCTCAAACGGGTCAGCGGTGATAATGTCTTAAACTTACACTGAAAAAATATTAATAACTTTCTGTGTGCCATTATATTGAGTGACATTATATTCAGTGACATCATAGTGTGAGGCTTATTTTCCAGCATCTGCAGCCTATTGTACACATCACAAATGTTAACACTCTCACACACAAACACACTCATACATCATACACCATACACATGCACACATACATACACATACATTACAAATGTTTACACCCACATGCACACCTCCCTCATGACGCACACACAAGCACAAACATACATATCACAATGTTAACAGTCTCACACTCACACAGACGCACACATGCACGCATACACAAACACACTCATACTCATGTATATCACACCACAATTTTTAACACACACACACACACACACACACACACACACACACACACACACACACTAACAGGTCACATGGCGATGGCTTTTTTGAGGTCTTGACCCACTATATAATACACAGGTTGTGCATTGCCCCCGGGGTGGCGATGGCGCAGGGTGCTTGGGCCCGTCATCGTTGCTTGCATACTACTGTATATTTTCCTTTTGTTTTCTGTGTTGGACAAATCAGGCCATGTTAAGCATACACTTTCAGTTTTAGAAAAAAAAAAATGGTCTCCATATGACGTAGGATGAACGGAACAACAGAAGTTCAGCCTCAGAACAAAGCAGACACACAGAAGGTGGTAATGAAACTGTCTGGTGTTTTGAATTGCTGAATTTCTTGAAAGGCTTTGCATAAAGGTAATGTGTTACTTACTTATGAAGGGTTAAGGCTGTTTGCTGGCTGCAGAACTTGGATCAGTAGCCAACCGTCCAGGCTAAATTGGACTGGGGTTGAATTCTGCATCAAGTGAGCAGCGGGGTCTGTTTGACCCGGTCTGATTGCACTTTAATAGCCTACTGCCTCCCTGTCTGGCTTTGTTGCGCGAGTTCTCTGCCCTCTTTTGATGAATGCAAGTGCTGTGGCTCTGCTTTGCTTTAACCGACTTCACAGTAGAGCTACAGAAGAGACTTCTACATACTTACTGCACATTCACAGACACATGGCACATGAGACTCAAACAAACCAACTAGGCTTATTGAAATCATACACACAAACATGTGACATGGTTATAAATGAAATCACAGAACACAAAAAATAATACACACTCTAGGGGTGCAAGGATTAATCGTTGTCGACCAAAATCGATAATCACATTAGTTGCCAAGAAATTTAATTGTCTATTGGTTGACGTCATCACGCTTGATTCTTGCGCAAGCTGTGAACGCTCTGACATATACTGTACTGTAGGTGTGAGGCTTACTGGAGTGAAGTGAGTAATAGCGCAATGGCAAACACCTCCACAAGCAAAAAATCTCCTAAGTGTGGAGAACGTTTCACTTTAAGTTTGAGCAAAACAGCATCTAGACTCAGAGGGAACGACTGGGGTCGTGGCCGCTTTGTGTAGGATGCGAGAGTCAGGTACGTGGGAAAGGATTCACACCTGTAGAGAATGTGGATAATTACTGACTGTGTGTTGCTGTGAGTTGGGTTTTTATTTCCGGTTTTCCACAATGAGAAATTAAAGGAAAGGGAAATTCAGACACACATACATACTTTGTACCTTATTGCTGCCTTTTGAGCTCTCTCTCGCTCTCTCTCCATCTCCATCAGCTCACAGCAACACACACACACACACACACACACACTCCTTAATTAGCCATATACAACTCGTTTTCCCACTTATCACAATTCACTTTACTTGACCCCGCCCCCAGTAGTTGACCACACCCCTTAACTCCCCCAATTACCATCCGCCATTTTTAAGGTTTAATTAAGAGTCACATTGTATTGCTGCTGTTTTGCTTTACCAAGGTTTTAGATTTTTGTTCTCAGCAGGAAAGTTCACGTATTTCAGGGCATACTCACGCCCTAAGTCTCCTAGAGCGTACAGGAGAAAGCGTTATAAACAATGAGTGAGTGAGTGATCTTTATTATCTTCATTGTTAGTTGTCACATGCACAAACCAGCCTCAAGCTAAATTCAAAAGCTGAATAAGAGCGACTGAGTAATTGTGCCATTTGTAGTCCGATTAATCGTTTCAATATAATCGATAGATTAATCGATTAGAAAAAACAGTCGTTAGTTGCAGCTCTAACACACGCAAACCTCACGCACACAAACGAACATAAAAAAATCTAACTTTACAAGAGAAAGAACAGACACACATCAGATAAATCAAGGTAATTAAAAGGTGCGGACACTAACATTCATACCTTAATTATTATTAATTATTATTAGTAGTAGTATTATTCTATTTTTCTACAAAAAAAGTAGATCAGGGATATGAGAAAAAATCTTGAGTGTGTAAATTGAATAAGCGTGCCTTCACATGCTTGTCACATGCTCCTGTTTCACACTTGTGAAGGCGTAATGAAGACGCCTTTGCGTTCAAGTGCAAATCCGCTAGCCTGATCTATTTCGGGATCTTCCCACATTTTCCCCAACTGTACGAAGGTACACAATGCACAGTGGTGGAGAGGGCAATATGCTCGCTCGGTGAATAAGACATGGACATAAGCTAGCAAACACAAAGGTAAGCTGTCTTAGAGAAGATCAGTCATTTCTCCTGCCATGATGCCGGATTACACGTCGATACCTGACAAGGCAGGAACTCCTAAAAACTGGAGAGATCTGAGTGTAACATTTGTACTGAAACCTTACAATTGCTTACAATAGCTCTGATATGACAGTAAATCCTCCCAAATGATCGATGAAGACTCGGTGGGGTAAGTCTGGTGTGTTACAGTGGAGAAAGCACAAACATTTCATGTTGACATACTGCATGGAAACTGCTTGTTTGCTCCAGATCTCATAGGTATTAGAAGAAAATTCCTCTTCTACAGATAAATGACAATATTTGCGTGTTTGCATGTTGTGTCTGTACAGTATATTGACTGCAAGCATTTGAACAAAGCAGATACAGAGATCACGACCATGCATTTTCATCCTCTCATAAGACCTTGCTCTGTCCCACACACACACACACACACACACGTTTGCAGTTATTACTGCTATTTAATATATGCTTTGAATACATACACTACGATAGTCAAACATCTAATTGAGCTACTGTAAGGCACAAATCTCCTCATCAACATCCCTCTATCGCTCTCCTCCTATTCTCTCTCTCTCTCTCTCATATCCCTGTGGAAGCTAATAACAAAAAGCCCTTGTCTTCTCAAACAATGAACAATATCTCCACACTGCTGCTTCTCCCCGACACTGTTTACAAGCTTAGGCACGCCCACTATCTGTACACTTGAAACGACGAGATCCGAATATGAAAACTTCTGTACACACAACTTTTCATAAGCCTGGTAATTTGGGATGAAAAAAAAAATTATAATAATAATGTCTAGGATTATCAGCATATTAAAAAAAAAAAAAACATAGTACAGCCTTTTCCGCAAACTATATTATATCTTACATATACTGTAAGCTTACAGTACTGAGCACACATGCAAACTGTATATCACATATTGTTGAAAGCATTTGGATAGACACTTATGTTAAAAAAAAAAAAAGTTTCTTGGACAGAACATAATACATACTGTAGAACTCAGACACAAGATACAGTAGCTTTGTAAATGTCTGTACTGTACTGTATGTTAAGTGGATTCTGAAGCTGTACCCAAAAGTTTGTGGACATCTCACCAACACACTTATGTGGATCTGCCTCAAATTGCTGCCACAAACTTTGAAGCACACGGGTATCCAGAATGCCTTTTTATGTTGTGCCCCTGAGCTTTCTCCTTTACTAGACCTTAAGTCCCCACACAATATTCCTTTTCCATGTGAAGGAGGTGACCTCCGTAAAGCCATGGTACACGAACACTGGCATGGAAAATCTCAAGTGTCCTGAACAGATCGCAGACCTCAACCCTACTAATCACCTCACTGCATCTCAGGCCTTTTTCATCCAACGTCTCAGTGCCTGACCACACTAAGGCTCAAATTCCCACAAATACTGTGTTCGAGTGGAAAGCCTTACCAGAAGAATCAGTGGTTACTATAACAACCACTCACTCGTTCTTTATACCGCTTATCTTGTACAGGGTTAAAGGAGGCCTGGAGCCTATCCCAGGAAATTCATGGCACTAGGTGCGGTACACACTGGATGCGGTGCCAATCCATCACAGGGCACAAGCACTAATTCTAACCTGCATGTCTTTGGACTCTCGGAGGAAACTGGAGAACCTGGAGGAAACTCTGAAAAGATGGTACCAAAAGGGTGTTTTGGTACTATTCTTTATTCATGGCTCACTCACAATTTTGCGCAAAAACACAGCCATGAATAAAGAATGGTACCAAGACACCCTCCAATAGCAACTTCTTCCAACAATCCAGCAACAGTTTGTTGAAGAACAATGCATTTTCCAGCACGATGGAGCACCATGGCATAAGGCAAAAGTGAGAACTAAGTGGCTCGGGGACCAAAACGTTGAAATTTTGGGTCCATGGCCTGGAAACTCCCCAGATCTTAATCCCATTGARAACTTGTGGTCAATCCTCAAGAGGCGGGTGGACAAACAAAAACCCAGTAATTCTGACAAACTCCAAGAAGTGATTATGAAAGAATGGGTTGCTATCAGTCAGGATTTGGGCCAGAAGTTGATTGAGAGCAGCCCAGTCGAATTGCAGAGGCTGAAAAAGAAGGGCCAACACTGCAAATACTGACTCTTTGCATAAATGTCATGTAAATGTTGATAAAAGCCTTTGAAATGTATGAAGTGCTTGCAATTATATTTCAGTACATCACAGAAACAACTGAAACAAAGATCTAAAAGCAGTTTAGCTTTTTTTTTTTTTTTGGATTTTTCCCCCGATTTTCTCCCTAATTTAGTCGTGTCCAATTCCTCCCCGTCACTAGGGGGCTCCCACATTAAGGCTACTACTACCACTCAGCCGGGAGGGCCGAAGACTATCACGTGTTTCCTCCGAACCACGTGACGCCAGCCGACCGCATCTTTTCCAACTGCTCGCGCACCATTGGGGGCGGTGTAACAGCCCTCCGTTGCGTGAGCTCACAGACGCCCCTGACTGGCTGTAGAGCCGTAATTAATGTGGGAGCACTAAGTACCTTTCATCCCTCCCCTCTGAGAGGGCTCGGCCAATCAGCTCTCTCAAGACCTCCAGCTGTGAGAGGTTACAGCACCACTCGGGATTCGAACTAGCGACCTCCGGATGATAGGGCGAGCGCTTTAACCACTGCGCCACTCGGAGGCCCTAGCTTTCTTTTTTTAAAACTAATATTTGTGTCATTCTCAAAACTTTTGGCCACGACTGTACAGTACATGGTGAAGGAAAAAGCTAAAAGATGTTTTTGATTTTCAACCTATAAAAACTGCATTTTTTTGGTTGCAGTCTACATTGGTGGTGTGCGCCAGCATGAAAGTGTTGGCAAAGGAAGTGTTAATGATGAATTAGTGCTTGACAGTCACAAACACACAGACTCCGACTCTCTCTCTCTCTCTCTCACATACACACACACACACACACACACACACACACACACACACACACATATATAGACAATCCCACAGGACTGTTATGTAAGCTGTTCTCTAGCCAGAG
>QMIH01001784.1:55356-71960 GCA_003987875.1 Clarias batrachus | reverse complement strand
GACAGTCACAAACACACAGACTCCGACTCTCTCTCTCTCTCTCTCACATACACACACACACACACACACACACACACACATATATAGACAATCCCACAGGACTGTTATGTAAGCTGTTCTCTAGCCAGAGTTTAGAGCAGTTTTTAACCCTGACTGTAATCCCTTAGTGCCTGTCAGTCTGATTAAAACACTTAATCTGCACTCGCGGTTCTTACTGGACTTCACTCAATGCTCTATCATTATGCACACAACACAAGCACACTGCAAATGATAAGAGAGGGAAAATATCTTCACTGCAAAAAAATTACACCGTATCAAGTGTAATATTGTTGAATCTAGCCAAACATATCTATATTTTCTTAAAACAGGTTTGCAGCAAACAAAATATAAGACTATTTCATGTCAAATGATATTAAAATTGCAAGAACAGTTGTCTTATTCTATTGGCAGATACTTTTGCTAGTTTTTAGAAATGTATTTCTTTAAAGAAGCAAAAATAACTTCCTTTTTTTCTTGCAGTTTCAATAACATTTGACTAAAAATGAAAACAATATTTCACTTTCTAAGTTTTTCTTTTTTGAATGATAGTAAAGTTTGAGGCTTAATATAGTTTTGTTCTATTTAAAGACATTTTCTTATTTTAAAGTAAAGAAGTAAAATGATTTGCCAAAAGAATACAAATAAAGAAAGAAAAGCCTGGAAGGTGTACAAGCATTTTAAAACAGGATGCCAAAGAAATATATACAGTGTATATATATATATATATATATCTTTTATGCTTGTCTCTTTCAAAGTGCAGTGTTGTCTATTGGCTGCCAAACCTATATACTGTATATATAGGTTTATGTTTGGCAGTCTATCAAAGACATTTTTCCGTGCAATACATACAGTACAAACATCTGTATTTTAATACAAGAAGCTGAGGTAAATAAGGCCAAAACAGCAATCAAAAAGGCAAGGTGAAAAACCAAGCAAGAGTCATTTCAAGCAGCAAATATCCTAAACAAGGCTAAGGCAAAAATCTGAAAGGAGAACGGGAACAGGATCAAAAACAAGGAATCGAATGCGAGTAATACAGAGGGCTCTGTGAGATCAAAAGACGCAACACTTTGAAAGAGACAAGCACATAAGAGAGATATAGATACATTGGAAAAAATCAAAGGGGAAACTGAAAACACCTGTGAATGATTACGGCATGTGAAGAAGAAAACCGGTGACAATTCAGGAGTGCGGACAGGACAGGAAGAACCAACGGACATGGCAAAAAATAAAAAATAAAACAATCATGGAATGCAGAATTCTCAAGCGGTCAGCAAGCCATGCTAAGATCACAGAACATAATAATAAGAAGAAGAAGAAAAAGAAGAATGAACATAAGTAATGACATTGAGTGGGAGATTATTACATTACATTGAATTATGTAGTGCACTATACATATTGGTTGTTTAAATATACTCACTGATATAAGACATTTTTGAGTGATCTTATCATAGGAGAGATACATTCATTTGTTAAGATGTCTTTTTTTTTTTTAGCATGGCCCGAGTCATCACTTTATAAAAATAATATGATAATTAAAATACTGGTGCAAAAAAAGAAAGGTAATTTATGCTTTTATGTTCTCTTTTAGAGGGTTCAATTGAAAGAGGTGACATAAATAAGATCAAAACGGCCCGATACACTGAACACCCGAGGGTTCTATCCAAGGACACTTACGTGACAACCCATTCGTTTTCCTGCTCTATTGTGAGAAAATGCATCAGCCCCTTTAAAGCAGACTACAGTGCTTTCATCTTCATTATACTAAAATGCCTTCAAAAATAGATATAAAAAAGGCCATCAAAACTGCCTGTGAAGAGCAACGAATGCCTGCGAAGAAACCAATGCCTGGCTGTAGAAAGTCAGAAGCGTGATTATTAAAGATGACGATGCCTGATGTGGCAGCTGGTGTCGGCCATTACTTTTTCATGTCTTCAAAGCTCAGCTAGCACTTTAAACATCATGCGGCCCAGTCAAACCCTAATTAAACATTGCAAATTTAATGAACTTAATAAATAAATAAAAGGCAGAGGTTCAAAGGCTTGATATTGGGTGGTTATATGCACAAGTGCAATGCAGCTCATGGATCAGAGGCGATAAATGTTTTTTTCAGGGAAATGATATGATATACTGATATATTCTAATGTAACTGCTGCAAAGAGTGAAGAATATTGTTTTTTTTTTTAAATAAAATAATAAATATGTTTTTTAATCTTATTAAAAAGAAAAAGCATTTAAATGCCATGTGTGACACCTGTGTCATCATAAGACTTGTCAAATTCACTTTACATTGTCGTATGAAGACGTGAACAGGTAGAAAGAATTGATTGATGTCCAAATTGTTTAAAATATGGTCTCTCTTTCTTTTTGAACTTGAGTCTTGATCTGAAATCTGGCACTCATGCACAATGAAATAGTAACATACGGTATGGGGGCCAAGGAAATGCTTCGTCTTCTACTAATGTACAAGTTTGCACAAACTATGGTGTTCTGCTTGTACTGTATCTGGTGTCTTGGGGTTGAGTTCGTTTTATGCAATTTATTTTCTTCTTCATGTTCTTTATAGACACTTTAGCCATCTAGCATTTACGTTTGCTGTTGCAATTAACATTTTTACCCAGGCTGGTTAGCAATACTGAAATTCCTCTTTCCGTTACTGATTGGCCTTCATCCTTTTCAGGGATTTTCAGTTTAACCTTTCAGTTCAGTACTAACCGTTCAGTAAGCATTTTTAATCATTCAATAAATAATAATGCAAAAATTTACTGGTTTTCTTGCCACATACTATCTGTAATATAATATAAAAAAATATACAGTTTTCATATTGTATTGACTTTTGAAGACCTTTCTGTAAAATGCAACTACTCATCTTTATGCCACCCTGAATCCATACAGGACTCTACCCTCAGCCAACTCTGCAGCTTACAAACATGGCTCCCAGCAACAGCACTTCCAAGCATGGTCTCAGTTACCTGATTTCTAATCCCACCCACCTGTTCATGATAAGAATTGCTCTGTCATATCCACTTTGAGAAGTAAACACTCAGTGTACCTTTACCATTTTTTGCTTATTATTACTTTGCCTGTCTTTGATATTACCTTTATTCCCATTGTTTATGCGTGTAGATGCCTTTTTTTGCGCTGTGCATCTTTAATACAATCTGGATTTGTCTCCTGCATCCCTTATTAAGACACTAATATGCATCTGCATCTGCTTGAATCTCCTGTTTGTGACAGCCAACGTAATGGATGCAGCAGATCTAAACTGGTGGGAGGTTGTTGCGGCTCAATATTGACTAATAGAAGACCACAGCATTTGGCAGAAATAGATGCTAAGGTCAATGCTATGTCAAAAACTCTGCCCACTGATCTAGCAGGATATTAAGTCTAAAAGAACCCTAGCAACAGCCTCAAGCTCATGCGTCTAGGTGTCACCTGGTTGAATGCCGAGGAGAGAGAAAGACATTGCAGGGAAAGGCTGTGCTTTTACTGTGGCAACCCAGCGCTGACCAATACCCTGCAAAGTCATCAGTTCTCAGCTCAGCCAGAATACAGGGACGGCACACACATTTTCCTCACACCTTCACTTGATGGGACCATTTCATTGTCTCTCTGCCATGATCGAACACTTATGCTTGATTTCTATCTTTTCAGTGTTGATTGACTTGGGGACTTCAATTTGACTCACTAGGGCATCGTAAAAGAGATAAAATCACATTCTGCACCCAACCCCTTCCCCTCCAAGCCAAGGCTTTGCACCAACAACAAAATCGCCTTTACATTCACAAACATCTTATTCGTATTATCTTAGTTTCCAACAATATATTGAATACAATGTATTCTGCCTTGGACAGCCCCTCCTTATAATCACATTAACCCGAGAGCCATGGATGGCTACATCAAAGAAGACACCCAGCAAAGATATATCGGTCCTTTCATATGCTTTAAACTGACAGGCGAATGTATTTGTTGATAAAAAGTAGGGTGGCCTCAGACCCTCACCAGTCTTCTCAGCACTGGAATAACTCCTAACCGCCAAGATCTTTGCAAAGAAGTGCATATAGAGTAATTTGGTCTGAGTCAGAGAGGAAAATGAGTGGAAAACATTTTACACCACCTGCGGACACTATGTGTATTGTGTCATGGCACACATGTTCTCTTGCGCCAGTGACCGATCACTGTCACATAAAAATGCCATTTTTATATACTCATAACATCCCGTCTTATTAAATTCATGTTCACCAAGTCTATCGAGGCACTACAGAGGCTCTTAGAAAAACTGCCCTTTATCACAAGTGAGAAATGTTTCCACATGCCACAGATTTCCTTCCTGTGCTATATTATCAGCTCAGAGGGAATGTTAATAAATTAATCCAAAGTCTCTGCAGTGACAACATGGCGTACTACCAAGATTGTGACATTTCCTACATTTGGCGAATTTCTACCGGAGATCCATTCAGGGATTCAGCTCAGTCACGCACTTGCTCATGTCCTTGTTGAAGAAGAGGTTTAAGTGCCTTGCATGGAATGACTCAGCTGAAGAAGCTTTTCAAAGGCTCAACGAGGCATTCACCTCAGCACCAATCCTTAAACATCTCGATCTATCTAAGCCTTTCATGGTTGAAGTACATGCCTTCGAAATGGGAATGGGAGCCATCCACTTTGCCCTGGCTTCCCTTTGTATAGTCCTAACAAATCATAGGATAATAATGGTATGAATACAGTCTCATATGATTGGTTAACTGTTCACCATGAGAAACCAACTCGGCGGCCTGGCCTCGCTTTGGACATGAAATTGGTCTACAGTGTGTTTCAGCACACAACATTTAGGTGCATGCTGTTTCACTCACTGTAACAATACTCAGTGGAAAATAAGGAATATTTATACTGTAACTGAAACTTGTTGAATGAAGTGTTTTCATTAAAATGTCCAGTGCAGTCTGAAGAAAAATCAAGAACAAACAAACAACAACAACAACAAAAAACAGGGGAAGCTTCCACCAATGTAGTGGATGTGTTGGAAGAAGGAAAAGTGGGCAAGTGTAAGAATCTGAGCATCTTTAACCAGGGATAAATTGCGATGGCAAGATGATTGGGTAAAGGCATCTACAAAAAGACAGGTTGAGTTGGAAATGGTAGGAAAGATACAAATGTGTTTCTGTAGACCAGAGTGTCCATGCCAACCTGTGAGCGCCAGAACTGGACCATGGAGCAACAATGAAAGAAGGTGGCCTGGCCTGATTCATCACATTTTTGTACATCATGTGGATGGTCAATTGTGTGTGTGTTGGTTTATTCGGGAACAGATGGCACTGGAATGCACTGTGAGAACAAAGAAAGCCGGCAGAGGCAATGATGCTCTGGACAGGCTTCTGCTGGGGAAAACAATGTTCTCAGGCTGATCAAGCATCTGTGGGATGTGCTAGACAAACACGACCAGGATCCACCTTGCAATTTAAAATATCTGCTGCTGCTAATCTCTTGGCAACAGATACCATGGTACATCAGGTCAGAGTTCTCTCATAGCAACAAAAAGAGGACCTACACATCGGGCAGGTGGAGGTAATTACTTTTAGGCTGGTCAGTCCTCAAGCTCTGTATTGGCCTTGCTGGTGAAGGATGGATTAATTCATAGCTAGTGAATGTAACCAACTCATTTTGCTTCAAAAGCTGTTAGTAATTATAAAGGAGTGTTTCTCTTTAATGGGTCAAGACCAAGGTGGAAAGTAATTTCAAGTAAGAAAGACTCAATATTTGATGCCTGCTCTTTATCTTCCCTTCTCTGCGTGGTCTCCTCTTTTACAACACTAATCAAGCCTGCTCATCGCTGTCCTTTATCACATATTTCCTATGATATTACCACTGCATGGATAGTTTATCAATGAGGGAATAAGCAGACCAAACCAATATACCATGGTTTCTTTTACTATTAGTTTATTTCTAATAAATCAAATCCAAGAATTTGATATGGTGCTTTTATTGATAAGGATGTTTGGTTTTTATTTTAATACATGTTATACCCTAGCTGATTGGGTCTGAATTCCAAAAGAAAAAATATGGCTAATGTGTGCAGTTTCGGTAGACAGATTTGTCTTATTACTACAATATGATGCAACAGGATGGCGCTGAGCACAGGCTAAGAAATTCCATTTGGATAATGTAAAAGGCTTAGAGGGAGATTATTGCATTCGCTGACCATTACAGAATTTATTTTCGTGATTCACAGCAATGTTCTGTCATTTTGTTCACTAAATGGTACTTAAAAACACAGAAATTAGGGTGCAGATCAATGATATCGAAAAGCTTAATCACAATCTTGATCAGAGGTCCTACCACGGTTGTGAAAATGCGATTAAATACGATGGTCCCTAGTTGGACTCCACAGTCCCTAGTTGGACGGATGGATAGTGATATTTAGATCCACGAAGCCTTCCAAGATGTTGTGTAAAATAAATCTGTTTCATAATTTTGTAGTTTTTACTGAACTCTTAAACAAGAGTGGGTGGTAATGAGGAAACAGCATGCGAGTAATGCTAAGTCCGAGAAGAGCTTGACCATCTAAAATCCGTCTGGTTACATTCCATACCCAGGTTTTGTGCTGGCATAGCTGAGCTAGCAATGTTAAATAATGCAGAAAACACTGTTGAAAATTCAGTCTCATTCTCTCTCATCCTCTTTTTTTTTTTTTTTTTTTTACAGGAGCATGTTGTGAAGCCTGAGGAATTTCAGTGGTAGCTTATGCCACCCCTTTCTCCTTCTCCTCCTCTTCCAACTCCTCATCACCCTACTTTTCATTCTGGCAATGAAAAGGGCAGATGACAGTGGCCCATCTGTGAGTGTGAAAATTATATTAGCTGAGGCTGCGAGTAATAAATGGCATGTCAACTGAAGGAAAAACTGCTTTTTAAGCAAGGCAATGAAGGGACGCTTATCACTACAACCGGCAATAAACAGGCCAGTAAGAAATCTGCTCAGGCTCAATGGGGAGGCAGAAAACCTTCCCTGTGCAATATAGCTACCATACGTACAATCTTGCAAAGAGGGAAATTTCTATAATGGAATATTTAGACTTTCAGACCTCTTTGTTTCATGAAAAAAACCAACTAACCAAAAGATTATAATATTAGCAATATGTAATTGTAATGGTAATAGTAACTGCTAATAAAACTCTTAGATATTTTTAGGCTTAAATACATTAGGATTGTACATAGTGTAAACAACATATAACACACTACATTTGCTCTATTTCTTGATTGGGGGTACAACTGAGCTGAAGGGTCTTGCTGAAGGGCCCACTCAAAGGAGTTTGGTGGATTAATATGGGCAACATTGTTGATTCTTTGAGTCAAGCATCAGAAGTTTGTGTTACCAAATTACTTGTACAGTACATACCAAATGCCATACATTAGTACATTGTATAGCATCCTATACTAAAGATCTTGGTGTCATAATTTATCGGCTTAATGTTACAATCCATTAATGTTATTTCCTCTATAGTCTACAACCTGCAATAAGGTTTCATAACTTCTAGACCAGATTACTGTACTTCAGTGCACTAGTTAGTTTGACACTCTGCTATACTGTACACATCAACAAGATCTACTGGTCTAAAATACTGTAAGAATGATGATGCCTGAAGTTGTGTAGTCTATACTTCCTTGCTGGTATACAACATTTTATTTTATTATTAGGACTTAAATTTTTCTAATTTCTGTAAACAGCTTTAGGTTTAAGGCGGCACGGCACGGTGGTGTAGTGGTTAGCACTGTCTCTTTGCACCTCCAGGGTCCGGGTTCGATCCCGGGCCAGGCTCGATTCCCGTCCCTGTGTGCATGGAGTTTGCATGTTCTCCCCGTGCTTGGTGGGTTTCCTCCAGGTACTCCGGTTTCCTCCCACATTCCAAAGACATGTAGGTTAGGCTAATTGGCGTTCCCAAATTGCCCATAGTGTGTGAATGAGTGTGTGAGTGTGTGTATGTCTGTGTGCCCTGTGATGGATTGGCACCTTGTCCAGGGTGTATCCTGCCTCGTGCCCGAAATCTCCTGGGATAGGCTCCAGGCCCTCCGTGACCCTGAATACAGGATTAAGTGGTAATGACGATGAGTGAGTGTGTGAGTGAGCTTTGGGTGTATCTGTGTAACCTCATGATCCTTTTTATAATTTGCTGCACTGTCTATGACCCTTAAATGTAGGTCTCTTATCAAAACCAAAAATAATAAAAATTGCACAGTAGTTCTTTTTGATTCCTAAACTTCAGAACTTAAAAGGAAATCAATATTTCTATCCACAAGTATGGAATTTAACTGTACACCAATATATAGTTGAGAAATAGCAAATTGGCAGGTAATTTCAAATGTATTCCAAGTACATTGTTACTAGGCGACACAGTGGCTTAGTGATTAGTACTTCGTCTTGCAACTTCTAGGTTTTGGGTTCGATTCTTGCCTCGGCACTGTGTGCATGGAGTTTGCATGTTGTCCGTGATTGGTTGGTTTTCTTCAGTGTACTCCAGTTTCCCCCCACAGTCCAGAGACCTGCAGATTAGGCTAATTGGAGTTAATGAATTGTAAAGTTCAGATTGACATGAGCTATTATTATATAGCGTCATTAAAAGACAATGCTGATCGGCTACCATTACAACACTGAGGATGTCGTCCAACTGAAAGCGATAATATCTGGGTTTTCAGGCAACGTGTCGGCAGACTAGCTACTGTAGCATTAGTGGTATATGTACTGTAAGCCAGCATTAGTTGCATGAATTGATATTATAGTTAGGTACATAACTAATGTGAAGATGTGGTCATGTGAAGATGTGGTCATGTGAAGATGTGGTCATGTGAAGATGTGGTCATGTGAAGATGTGGCTCCTCCACATGTGGCTCCATAGAAAAGCAATGTGTTTATGAACACTTTGGAAATGATGACCTCCGACCGGACAATGCGACATTTAAAAAAATGTCTCTCTATTGTCTCCTGCTCGGTTTCTGACACCGTCAGGTTTGGTTGACGTCAAATAGAGTGTCTCACTCAGGGGTCTATTTCTAAGCATTTTTTCCCCCCATTCTCACAAGTGTAGGGTAAAAACAAACAGGTTGTTTTTTTTTTCAGCTTAATGCGTACTGTAACATTATGACCTTTCATGAGTTACATTTACCCTTTCCTTCCTAACTGAAGAGGTGTACAATTATAGCCTGTGCTGCACGGTAAGTGCAAAATGATGCATTGAATAAAATTATGCAAGACGAGGTGATAACCTCACAACATTTGTGAAGCGTAAGGAGGCAGAGCATAATAAGCAGGGGCTTACACTAATGATAAAGTAACTTAATAACTGGTAACACTCACTCACACATCTTCTACACTGCTTTATCCTGTATACAGGGTTACTTAGGGCATGAGACGGGGTACACCCTGGACATGGTGTTAATCCACTGGAGGGCACAACTGGTAACACAGATTTCAAATGAATGCTTCTGTCCTGCAATATTATGGCTGGTTTTCCCTTGCAAAACTCCAGTCTGTTTCTAGTTTAATTCCAGAAACTTTTCATGAGCCCTGATGGAAAGTACTCATGAATAGAAATAACTATTGGCACTCTATTCATATTCATTCTGGGAGTTTTTGACAGCTGCATATTCCGTAGTTGCTGCAGTATTCCTGAAAGCGTAAGAACGACAGTGGCAGCTCCTGCTCCTGAGGTATCCACGCTCCTGCAGTTATCTAGATACTAAGCCTGCTATTCAAAATCGCCTTTTGCTGTTCAAATCCGCTCCTGTTATCCTCAGTCCTAAAATGTCCTGCTCCATCTTCCTCGCCTCACTGCTGGCTATCACCAACCTGTCTCTTTTCATTCTATTCCACTGAATGCAAGTTCATCCTCATGACTACCATTCATAAAAACAATATATAACTATATTCTGTATCCTATTTTATGGTAGCTGACAACTGAGTACCCGCATAGAAAAGCAAACACACACACACACACACACACACACACACACACACACACACACACACACACACACACACACACACACACCATAATCTTTTCCCACAGCACAGTGCCTCACCATGGAGCCTGCTGCCTGACCTACTTAGAATGGTGACGTTTTCTGTCGTTCCACAGATCTGGCAACCAAGCAGCTTCTTTTTTTTTTGCTTTCTCCTTCTTGTCTTCTTTCATTCTCTCCATCCCTCTCTCTCTCTCTCTCTTTTATTATTAATCCACTAATCTCTATCTCAATCCCTCTCAGTATGTACAGCTACCAAAGCTTCCCACCATACACCCCTTCACCACATCCTCCGTACTCCGGTTATGCTCGACCACTTTACTGTACAGCTCATCCAGGCATTAATAGGCAACGCATAGTCTGTATTGGAGGAGTTTACCTCGCTCTTTTTCAAACACACGCACAATATACAGACCCAGACAGAACAGACAAACCAAGCTATATTTAAGTTGTCATAAGCTTCTCTCAGGGGAAGACAGAAACTTGCTAAGGCTGCCATATTATTGAGGGTTTCTGAGCATGTCGGAGCAAAATAGTTCAAATATCCTGATGTAAATGAATGACATACATTACATTGCAAAGATTCCCTAAGAATGATAAAAACAACATATTTTCCGCAAACCTATTCATACTGTAAGAACACAGTGTGAACTGAAAGTGTGTTCGGAATGTTAAATGTTCAGTTCAATGTAGAACATAACAGTAAATCTGTGTAATTGTAGTTACCTGGACCACATAAAGCAAACGCTTCAGGCAGACCATAACAGGACGCAAGGTAATGACCAAGAAATAAAGTCACTGTACGTTAATATAGGAAGTTGTGTAGTGTTGGCCTTTCTTTTATCCATGGTTTCTGGCTACAATAACTCTGCTAGTTTAGAAAAACTAGAAAACAAAGCCTGAATGGCTGAGTTCTACAATAAAGCTTTGCTTACAATCCCTCTGATCACAGCGGGATCTTCACCACAGGCCAAGACTCAGTGCTTCTGTCTGTTTGAGATATCCTAACTACAGTACGGCTCCATGTACCGTGAGTGCACCTCATTATGCACACGCTGAATAAACATGATTATCATAAACAGTATGTGCGTCTACTGTATGATTGGTTATGTTTTGACCTGAGTACATTGATGTTCTCTGGAACAGGCATGCTTAATCTAATAACTGTTCTTGGCTGAAGTGACCGGAACCCAGTGGAGCTATTGTAGACCATCTGCCTGAAAGTTTGATGTCTTGTGCATTCTGAGATCCTTTTTAAATGTCTAAGCCGTCGTGTCCAATCAGATGGCACTATCCATTCTACTTTGATCTCTCGCATATGGAAGTGAAATGTTTTTCATGCATTCCACAGAAACACGCACCGTTCTACTACTGTAGAATTTACGACGAATATTTCAGAAACTGTTGTGTGTGAAAATCCCATGTGACCAACAGTTTGCACCAGTCTGCCACCAAAAACCATGCTGTGGGGTAGCTCATGGACAGGTTACTGTTCAGAAGGTCTCAGGTTCAAACCCCAGCACCAACAAGTTACCATTGTTGGGCCCTCGAGCAAGGCCCTTAACCCTTAAAAATGTCTGCGAAATGCTGTAAATGTAAATGGACATCACTGAGATTACATTTCACCCTGCTCTGATGTGTAACGCAAAACTGTAACTTAACCTGTGTATGCATGATTTCATTCTTTTTCCATGGGAATGGATGTTTAGATGGGTTAGGGTTAGGGTTCAGGTAAACAGGTGATGTGAATAAAGCAACTGGTGTGTATGTATATACATTTTGTGAATTTTCCTTCCGTACACCATTTTTCTATTCAAACACATCAATAATTGAAGGGTCCTGGGTCTGGTGTAGGTTTGACCGTATATTGTTAAATATCAGAATTATAGTGGGTAAAAATGATGTCTCTTAGGAATGTTCAAGATTTAAGATGATGATGTAAATTATAAACTGATGTCAAGTTATCCATTTTTCCATCCAGTATCTGCACTATACCACTTACAGTCCAATTCAGGGTCAAGGTGGTTGCAGGTGAAGTAGAGATGCCCAGACATCCCTGTCTCTAGCAACTTCCTCCAGCTCCTCCTGGGGGACCTTTAACTGCTCCCAGACCAGCCGAAAGTTATAATCCCTTCCGCATGTCCTGGATTGGTCCCAAGCTGGCCGTGCCTGGTACACCTCCAAAGGAACTCGACCAGGGAACATCCTTATCAGTTGTCTGAACCATCCCAACTGTCTTTTCTCGTTGCAGAGGAGCAGAGAAACTACTCTACTATGAGCTCCTTTTGGATTTCCAAACTTCTTACTTTCAATTTTATATTTAAGATTTGGCGATTTTCTTGACTCTCTATAAAAGGATTTTCACTGTACATTGTCTTTTTAAACGTTTTAAAAGCGCAGTCAGAGCAGCCTTTGGAGCAGTCACCATTGTAGCATAACTGTGCATTGCTTGCATCCTTACTTTTGGGATTCTCCACCAAGGAGAGCACAGATGGCCAACGGCACCATCCAAAACACCTCAGGGTCATACGTGATCATTCAGAGGTGAAAGAATTCAGTGTCTTTAGCAGTGAGGGGAAGAACTAGGCTGTTTAAAGAGCTGTAGAGTCCTCGCTGGAACTTTAAAATCTTTCCCAGCATAAGAGAAGGAAGATTCTTGATCACGGCTCATGCATGAGTAAACGTATATTGCAAATTGTGACTGTGCGTAAACCAGATAGAACGTTGCTAATGAGATGTGCTATTGTTGTTGCACACCGTAGCTTATGTGTACTTAGAATTGATGGAGAGAGAGAGAGAGAGAGAGAGAGAGAGAGAGAACTCCCAGTGTGAATTGATAAAAACAGCAGGTGAAAAGGAATTCAGTGTCACATCACCATGGTAACTGACTGTGTAGGAAGACAAGAAGACAAAGACTATATCACCACTGCCCAGGCAAGCAACACTCACATTTGCAAAGGGTGAGGTCATGGTGACATTCCTCTCACCAGCTCAGGGTTAAATACAACTTCTGTCTCTTTGTTAAGTTGAGGGAGCTGCTAACATTTTCGTCTAATTACATTCCAGGACACCTCTGCCCACCAGGTGAGAACTCATCAAGAGATTTGGACGGGAAAAATAGGGGCTGTTATTTATTATACACACTTGCATATGCCACTACACTATTGTGCTTTGTTTTTCTAACATGCACAAGAAGGTATCCAGGTGTTTGGACACTATCAGGTATTTGGGATTCACAGAATCACACAGCCATGATGTTTATAGCTGATCATCACATTGTGATGATGTATGAGCGAATCAACATGTGGAGCTGTTTTTAGCACTGCGTCTTCATCCTGTAATGGAAACGTCCCTGGGCAAGACACCCTTCTTTAAAACAGTCTTGAACGATAGAGTCTGAGACAAGGACATGTTTTACGATTTTTAAAAACACTATAAAAGAATTTACATTAGGGCTAGTGTCATCAGTCCTAACCTCTACCATACATAGCAGCTCGGTTGGATGTGATTGGCAGGCTTAAGTATGCGTATCTGCCACACGTTGGGGTCACCAGGAGGTTAGGATCGTCCAAGCTCCATAAATGATATGAACAAGGATAGGACAACAAATGTCCACCGCAGTTTTAAAATGCTTTATTAGACTTCTGGGAAATCACAGGGTTATCCAGGGTGTGGAGTCCATAAGCCTGTGGCTGACCAAGACAATTATGTAACCTTTCAGCACACACCATCTGTGTCCGTAGCACTTACAGTAGTTTACAAATGTCTCTACATATAGTCTTCATTATAGTCTTCAGTGGCACTTTAAACCAGGGACACAGGAAATCATTTCATACTGAGGGTTCTGGAAGGCTAAGCAGTATACACTATATGTGTTATGCATAATAATAATAATAATAATAATAAAACAATTGTAGTTAAAGGGAATCCTTAATGTCAAAAAGATGTAGCATCCCTAATTCTGGCACTGTTTTAGGAGCTGTACATTATACTGTATAAGCTGAATTACATCAGTGAGGCGGACATCACTTCCTCCGTGTGTTACCCAGCTGATGTAAACGCCTCAGATACGAGTTGATGCTACTGTGGAAATTTCATTTTCATTCATTCATGCTTTTATCTTCTATACCGCTTATCAGGTACAGGGTGGAGGGGAGTTGGAGCCTATCCCAGGAGACACTGCTCATGAGGTGGTAGATCCATCCAACTGATTGCAGAGCACACACACAAACACACACACACACACACACACACACACACACACACACACACACACACACACACACACACACACACACACACACACACTGTGAGACTGTGAGAGGAAACCGGAGTACCAGGAGTAAATCGACCAAGCACAGGGAGAACAAGAATCTCATACACACAGACTCAAGGGGGCGGAGGGGACTGGAACCCTCCACGCTGGGGGTGTGAGGCCACAGTGCTAACTGTGGAAATTTCACACTACAGAAATAAAATATTAAATACACAGTCTTAAATCACCCCTCAGTGGAATTGTGCCTAAAGTCACAATAAAAAAATTGAAACAACCTCATTTCCCCTCTCGTCTGTTCCAACTTCTCAGCTTTCAGCCTCGCCAGTGCATTAATCAACAGGCTGGTTCATTTGTCATCGTCGAGGCCACACTGCAAACCACTACACTAACTGATAATACGTAATTATTAAATAATTTATATAAAAATGTGTATATTATTTATATATACATTTATGTAGAGACATGAAAGATTTTACAGTTTTACACGATTTAAAATGAGGGTTGGACAAATGCTGTACAAACTCTACATTTGTGACTGGATCTATCAGGTAGGATTGTATCGGGACATGTGAACGCTCACCTGGCAAGCATGTGCTTAGTCACATAGCACTGAGAGAAAGGAGAGGGATTAGCCAGTGTTGTTTCTATAATCTCTGATCAGAGGGAGCCGGGTGACTTGGTGAAGCGAGGGATCGAGTGACCTTGCAGAACTAAAGGGATTAGAGCACAGTGGGGGCTAGAATGGTTTGATGTTGACACCTCTCTCGCTCTCGCTATCACGCGCACACAAACACACACACACAGTAACAGGGAAGCAGAATCATCAGGGGTGCTTTGTCTGGTACAATATGGCACTTTAAGTGTCAATAGGCCTTTTTTTTTTTCTCTGTCTGTTATAGACAGCAGGGAACATGACATCAGGCCTGGGATACTTTTGACATCAGAGGGCGCATCTTTGTGATATCGGGGACCATGCTGGTCTGAGTCAGTGGCTACTCCATTTTGCTCATGTACCAGATCTAAGGGGGGTATGGTGGGTAGGGCTGCTGCACCACAGCTCCAGGGGTCCTGGTTGAAAAATAAATCTCTGGTTACTGCTTGTGCATGTTTCACCTGTTCGGCCATATCTGTGAGGGTTTCCTTCAGGTTCTCTGGTTTCCTGTCACCAAAAGGTATTCTACAGTAAATTGCTTAAAATTAAGGTACTGTACAGCATTGCCTCATGTACCTCATTTCCGCATGTGAAATACACTATATGGAGAACGGTACTGTACTGTATGTGGTCACCTGACTGTCACACCAGGGTCTTCATTAAACTGTTGGCACAGTGTTGGAGGCAGACATCTGCACAGGATTTCCTTGAATGCTGTAGTATTATAATTTCTCATTGTGTCAGAATTTCTCTCCCCAAACCTGCTCTCGTATAACAATGCCCTTGTATGGAATGCAGACTCCATGAAGATACTGTATGGATCGCCAAGGTTGGAATAGAAGAACTCAAGTGGCCTGGGCAGAGCCTGTACCCAAACCCCATTTAAGCACCTTTCTACCAGGTCACCTGAGATCACTCCCTGACTTCATGGAGATGAACGGGCAGAAATTCCAGTAGCAAAAATGTGTAGATGTTTGTATTGAACGTACGGAAAGTGAAACGTCTACAGCATACAGTATGATGCTCAGGTGTCTATAGAATAGCCATATAGTGTGGAAACTGATGAGACAGAATGGAATAGTGACAGAATCGTAACTACAATCTGACAGGATAAAAATATGATCAGTTCAGCTTTGAGCAAACACGAGGCTTAAATAAGCCGGAACACCCTCCGCAAAGAAGTCTGACAAACCCTGAGAAAGATGCGAACTGTTTTTGTGATCGAGTTCAGTGTTGAGGGAGGCAGTGAAGTGTAATGGAGTTCATACTTCTAGATGACTTCTACTAGATAGATTTTTTGTGACTTCCAGATCACCACAAGATTACTTAATTTTAAAAAAATTTTTTTTTTTACATTTGAGTAATAGCTTACTTTTTAAAATTATTTCCCAAGAACCTTTAGGGGCAGGAAACATAAAATTAGATGGCTGCTGAATGTGATCCAGAGAGATGCAGATTTAGCTTGATAGTGCAATCATATCCAGTCTTCTTTGAGAAAGAGAGAGAGAGAGAGAGTATGCATGCATCCATTTTTAGGAAATTATGGATTTGTTGTAAAAAAAATTTGCCCTCTCCTGATTTTATTTATTTATTTATTTATTTATTTATTTATTATTATTATTATTAT
>QMIH01001784.1:34537-55200 GCA_003987875.1 Clarias batrachus | reverse complement strand
TTTTACATATTTCTTACACTTTAATGATTCAGATCATGAAACCAATCTTCACATTACACAAACATAACCCAAGTAAATAAGAAATGCACTTGATGGTGATTTAAAACGCACTTTTTACATTTACTCATGTTAACTTGAAAAAAGTAATTGCCCATAAACCTAATAACTGATTGTGCCAGCCTTGGTAGCAACAACTGCAGTCAAGCATTTGTGATAGCTGGTAAAGTGCGTCTTTCACTTCACTATGGTCGAATTTTGGCCCACTCGTCTTTGCAGAATTGTGTTAATTCAGCCATATTGGATGGTTTTCGAGCATGAACAGCCTGTTTAAGGTCATGCCACAGCATCTCAATTGGATTTGAACTAGGCCACTTCAAAACCTTCATTTTTTACCATTAAAATTTGTTTGATGATCTCACATATTTAAGTGTGACAAATATTCAAACAGGAAGGGGCGAATAGTTTTTCACAGCACTGTAAAACAAATAACACTTTCAAACACACCAAAACACATTTAAAGTTTTAGAATCCTTAGTTAGCCAACTATTAGTATGAAAGCACTAAAACCATGCTGAGATGTGGGTACAGAAAGATTCAATCCCAGCAAAAACAAGCAGAAATCCTCATCCAACCATCTCCAACAGACAGTTCGTCTTTCCGTCTCTGAGACTCTCTGCACAATGCCTAATGTATACTTTCATACAGCTATCTTTAGTAATCCCTCATTTGCATTAGCATCAGCACTAGTTCCGTAATTAGAAAACTGATGCTCCAGACTGGAAGTGTATGTCTGTGCGTTCCTGTGTGTACGTGGTTCGATAGAGATTTTGGCAGCGTATGCAGGAAGCCCAGACTTTGATCTCTTTCACACTCTTCTTCAGTTCTGCTCGATTCTTCTCTACCTGTTTAATTCTGCCCCAGTTTTCTACTCCTCTATTCCAACTTCCTCATTTGACACACATCATATAGCAGATGAGATGATCTAGAAATAAGCAGTGGACACACACACACACACACACACACATGCACGGACACACACTAATGTGTTTTGAGCACTGCAGTAGGAAAAAAACGGTCTGTGCTTATTTAATCAAGCACTTGAGTGTGTAGGTTGCATGCACTTGGTTATACACACCAGAGAAATCAACAGTGTTTTTCGAGCAGATTGCCTGTCTGCACAAAGACTTACACACAAACCACTGATGCAGGACTTTGCTCCAAGGGACCTCTGCACACACCGATCGTTTATCACACATATGGCTCAAGGCCTTTTGCCAGGATGTAGGCAGTGTATGGGAACAAGTAGGCGATGACAAAACAACGAGCATCGGTCAACTCATTGTGTCATGTCAGTATACACCTCAACACAACGGCGAATATTTCAATGGTGTCATCTCTATCACTTTCTGATTCGGCTGTTTCTTCAAATAAGCAGTGGAGATATGAGGAGGTGTGTATGTGTGATGAGGTTACCATCTAGGTCCCTGCTAGCACAGGGTAACCATGGCAATGCATATTGTCTATTTCTGCATTTGAGGGAAGACAAACAGTTCGCACAAGCATGTCTATAGGTTTGTGTTAAGATCCAGAGACACGGATCACAGCACGCAGCACGGATCATATCGCGTCATCATGCCATAACATGATAACATGCGTTTTTAAATTTTTTTTTAAAATATTGATTGGTTATGTACTAGGTATTGTTCAGAGACACATGCTCATGCACATGGTCATGCTCTCTCACTGACCAGCTCTAATCTTTAGTATTTCAGGAACTTAGTCCATAAAAAGCTTCAAGCTTGCTGAAGCCAGAGACCCTTCAACTCAACAATAAATTCCTCAGACCCCTCAGAAAAATGACATTATTTATAAGCAGACATGCTCTTCCTCAATACTCAATAATAATAATAATAATAATAATAATAATAATAATAATAATAATAATAATAATAATATGTGCGTGGAGTTTGCATGTCCCATGTTTGGTGGGTACTCTGGTTCCCACGTTGGTCTAAGTGGCATGTTCAAACTGCCTGTAGTGAGTACATAAGTGAGTGAGTGAATGAGTGAGTGTGTGCGCTTGTGCCCTTTGATGGATTGGCACCCCTGCATGGTGTACCCCGCTTACTGCCCCGGGGCAGGCTCCAGGTCCCCTGTGACACTGTACAGGATAAGTGTTATAAAGAATGAGAGAGTGAGTGAGTGAGTGAGTGAGTGAACAGAGAGAAGTGCTCACTCATTAAAATTTCCAAGCTGTGTTATGAGCATCCTGCACACCCATTATAAGCTCAGTATCGGCTCCAGGCTCGTGGATAATGAGCTGCTTAATGCATGTGTTGAGTGACAGCACAATGCAAATTTATACAAGAGAAAAAAGAAACAGAAAGTAAGTCTAATTATAGAAATATGTTAATTAACTTTTTGTTTTTTTGTTGTTATTATTATATTTGAACCCCTATAATAATAACAGCTTTAGGTCTGACAGCTCAGATAGTACAGATAAAATATATAATCTTATTTTTGAACCGTTATCTGCATAAAATAATACCGGGGACCGATACGGGATGAGGACAGAGATAGGTAGAAAGAAAGATAGGAAGACAGACAGACAGCTAAATAGAGACAAATACAATATATCTAACAGGTAGAAAGGTATTGTGCAAGGGAAAGAGAAAAAAGGGAACGGGAGAAAGACGTGGGTGTTCTCTGTGTAACCATCAAAAAGCAGCTCACTGCTGCATAATTACACTACATGCTGTCTCCATGTTACACAACTGTGCTGTGCTAACTCCTCATTTCTCTCTTCTAATGATAGAGTGAACATGATCATACGACTGATGAACAGATACGGTAACGGAATCTCCCGAGCAGACAGAAACGCAGGTTTAAATCATGGTGCACTGATGCAAACTCTATAAAATGTACAAAACCATTAAAATATTAAAATAAAAGTGTCTTTAAAATGATTAAATGTGAAGTAGAGCTATACAAAGGTATCTTGCACTTCACAGTTGCTATAGAATCCATCACATTTAGGACAGTTCTTGTATACACCAATCAGCCATCACATTAAAATCACCTCCCTAACATCATATAGTCCTACTCTTGCTTCCAAAACAGCTTTGAGCCATGACGGAACCACGGACTCCAAAAGACCTCTGAAGGAATGCTCGGGTATCTTGCGCACAGATGTTAGCAGCTCAAGTTGGAAGTCCACAGATACTTGATCAGACTAAGATCTGGGAAATTTGGACGCCAAGTCCTTGAAACACCTTGAACTCTGTCATGTTCCTCAAACCATTCCTGAAGTGTGGCTGTGTGCAATATCCTGCTGAGACCACTGCCAGAAGAGATGTATTTGGTCAGCAACAATGTTTAGGTACTGTAGGTGGTACATGTCAAAGTAACACCCACATGAATGCCAGTTCCCAAGGCTTCCTAGCTGAACATTACCTACAACGTCACGCTGCCCCCGTTGGCTTGCCTTTACCCATGGTTCAGTTTTGATGCTCATATACCCGTTGTAGATCTCTTTGGCAATGAACCGGCACTCTAGCGAAACAGAAAGATGTGCAGCAAACTACAATGCACTGTGTATTCTGAGACCTTGCTATCATTGCCAGCATGAACTTCTTTTGTTTTTCTTTTAGCAATTTCTGCTGCAGTAGGACTTTTGTTGGAATCGGACCAGACGGGATAGCCTTTGCTCCCCGCACACATCAGTGACCCTGTTACTGCGTACTACAAACTCCCTATAAGACCTGCTGTTTCGGAGATGCTCTAACTTATGTTGTCTACCCATCATGTCTCCTAAGGAGATAATTAATGTTTAGGTCACTTTGTCTGAATGCTGTTGTTGATCACTTTGTCTGTCAGGGGTTGTAATGCTGTTGTTGATGGGTGTACTGTATGGCAGATCTTATGTTTGATCGGAAACAGTTTCCCATGATGGCTGCATTCAAGCCAAAGTTAGCCAACCACCAATAAAATATAAACAAAAACTCCCCTTATCGGGAAGAATTTCATTAAAAAACTTGAGGCAGTCTTTTTCAAACCGAGTCCTTTCTCTGTTTACACAGTGATTTCAAATCAGCATGGCCACACACACTGTGAAGAATATAAAGTGCCCATTCACTAATTATAGATTACTTGGTAGCAGTTTTGGCTTCAGATCAATCAACACACTGGCACAGTACCTGATTAAAGGTGTCGTAAACACTGGAGTTATCACTAATACTAGTCAACTTGCTTGTAGCTAAGTTACATGCTATTGCCTACTGTTCAATATAATACAGTTCAATACAGTATAAGAGTCCCAACAGGCACTCTGGCTTATAACTTTAAAAGTGTGGTTAAATTAACATTTCATGAGTTTTATATCATTTGACAACACTGCATGTTAAATGGATTGAAATGGGAAATGACTTTACTACAACTTGCAAATTTGAAAGGTTCTAATGAATGCAGCATACGATTCAAACCTTGTACCATGACTCTTTCTGCTTCCAGCTTTCGCTTTTGTTTCCACGATCTAGAGTTGTAGAAATGCCAGTTTGCCTTCTCTGCATGTCTTTAAACTGGTGGAGAAAACCAGAGTACCAGGAGGAAGCCCAAAAAGCATGGAGAGACTATGCAAAGCCTTACACAAAGAACCATGGTGCTAACCACTAGACCACTGTGCCGCCATAAATACAATTATTAGTAAAAATAACAATTTCAAATTAAGACATTGTATATTAAAGGCTGAGCAGTGGCTTAACGGTTAGCACTGTCGCCTTGCACTTCCAGGTCCCGGGTTCGATTCCTGCCTCGGGTCTGAGCGCTTGGAGTTTGCATGTTCTCCCCGTGCTTGGTGGGTTTCCTCCAGGTACTCCGGTTTCCTCCCACAGTCCAAAGACATGCATGTTATGATAACTGCCACTCCCAAATTGCCCGTAGTGTGTGAATAAGTGTGCGTATGTGTGTGTACCCTGGAATAGATTAGCACCCCGTCCAGGGTGTACCTCGCCTCATGCCCTAAGTCTCCTGGGAGAGGTGCCAGGTCCTCGCGACCCTGTATACAGGGTAAAGCGGTACAGACGATATATTATATATCAAATGAACAAATCATTATAGAAAAGTACAACCATCATTTTAAAACAAAGGGTCAAAAGTGCAAAATAGCTCCAACAGTCTGGAAGGATCATCCATGCAAGCTAATTAATCTGCCTAGCAAACTGTCTCCTATCACCATCCTGATCGCACCTCAGCTGTAGATTTGGAGATAGGAGCTCCCACTATCATTACAGGTGCGTCACACTAGCGGCAGACATCTTTATGACCACTTCAGTCACTTCCTTTCTCCCCAGCCTGTTGTCAGTCTCAATGAAGTATCCTTCAGTCCTTTTTTTTCTCTTTCTCCATCCACCTCTTACTAGCCTCCTCCACCTACACACACTTTTTACAGTGGCTGCTTCACTGCGACAGCAGTCACTGTGGTGATAGTACTTTGTCACACAGTCTCTCTCTCTCTCTCTCCCTCACACATTCCCACCTTAAAAACTAACCAGGTTGTTCACTATTAACAAACACTTAAGGCCTGATCCAACTAGAGAACATTACAAGTGATATTATTCCAGCAACTGAATCTGATCTTTCGATGAAACTGGGTGATACTACAAGAGACCTGATTTTTCTGACCACACTCATGGTCAGACTCGATGACAGAGGTGTACAGAAAGTGCAGCCATCTAAAACAAGTGTCATTTTAGTAATTACAGCCCTCCCTCACTGAGCCACTTCAGACGGAAACATGTGTGGAAACAGGCCTCTTGTTCTTTATCATGAAAGATTGACATAATTAATCTTAAAAAAAGGGTCCATGTATTGGATACACTGATCAGCCGTAACATTAAAACGCAAAACATTTATTGTGTCGATTCCCCTTATAGCAGCTCTGACTCCTCTTGGGGTTATCTGCAGTGTCTGACACTGGGAAGTTAGCGGCGGATACTTTAGGTGCTGCGGGTTGCGGGGTGCGGGCGGGTCCAGAACAGTCATAGATGCTCAGTCAGATTGAAATCCAGCGAATTGGAAGGCCAGATCGACAACTTTGTATTCTTTGCCTGCTAAGCCTCATACGTGGCAGAATGATACCTTTTAGGATTTCTATCATGGCCAGCATTAACATTTTTTCACAATTTGTGCTGCACTGGCTTTTCTGCTCCTGCTCTTGAAGCCCATGAACCCATGAACCTGTCACCAGTTTACTGTATATTAATGATATTTAATGTCATTCCAGTGGTGCTAGTGTTGTGGCTGATCGGTGCATATTCCCCTTCAATATAGAACCTATGATGTTTTATTTAGAGTAATCCATTTTTTCTTTATGTCTCACCAATTAACTTGTACTATAACTGAATGTGTTCGTGTGTGTGTGTGTGTGTGTGTAAAAGATGCTAATGCAGACCAGAGCACTGAAAGAATGAAAACAAGCACAGCAGTGTTACCATTTGAGATTCTCAGATCTCATTAATCACTGTTACACTCTGCCAGCCTGGGTGTATGTGAGGTTGTGCGTTTGTGTGTGAAACAGGTGTCCTGTTCCTCTCTGGCTAACCCTGGGTGACCAATTCATTATTTATTTAGAACAATTTTCATGCCGCTCTATTAGACAAAGTACCACATGGATTCAAATCCAGGTCATTTAAACAGGTGTTGAATCAATCTATAGAGTTTTGTTCTTTTTTTTTTTTTCCATAGGAAATAAACTTCTGCGTTAACACCTAAACCTAAAGTTTGTTCTCATGTAGTATACTGACACATAAAGTGCTTTAATATCGGAAATAAAATTGACTCCCAATAGGGCATTTAAGTGCGCACTCGGGCAAAACTACATACATCATTACTAATGACTGTCTATAGCAAACTGCTAGGGGAGAGAGAGAGAGAGAGAGCACATGGCAGTTGGAGCGTGATACAGTAGAGAAGTTCTTCAGAGCGCATAATACATGAACAAGTCATATACATTTACAGAAAAAAACCAACAAGAAAAACTTCCCTTGTTGCTGTGGTGATAACAGGGAATCTGGGCCACAATTGGGCCATAAGGTTTATGACAGTCATTGAAGATTCTCAGTCATCCAGGAGACGTTGTTTGGAACTTGAATCATATCAACTGGACTTCTTGTTCACTTGAAATATTTTGCTACTCATTCAATTCACTGCTGCAGGCTGAAACTCTTTACCAGCATCTCCATTTATGATGCCCTGCTACCATTACATCATTCACACTCTGTCTGCTTATTAATTGCTTGTAAGTTGTTGCAAATTGCCTCTGAACCGACCATGTTGTATTTCTTTATTGCTATATAATGTGAACACAGCTCGCCTCTTTTTCATTGCTACTGTATGTGAGCTACAAAGCAAACTACCTTATAATCCAAAGCTGAATCCCAAAGCTGAGTCTAACCCCTGAACAAGGACACTATTTTGTGTATGGAACAAGGGATTGTACACCCTACATAGTGCACTAGCTTTTCATTTTATTCAACCTCTGTTAGTTAGCTAAGGATGTTCTAAAGTGGACAGACATTAAAAGAAACTTACAAGATTTACAGGATTGTCTACCACCTCCTTGGATTATTCTCCTTTTGGCTACATACTGTAGTGCCAGTAAAACATAAAACTGCATTCACCTCTGGCTGAGGCCCAGAGTCAAAAGAAGAACCTTGTCATTCCTTACATGGTGGGTGTATCTGAAAAGCTCTAGAGGATGTTTGAAAAGCATCACATACCACTTTATTTTAAACCCACAAACACACTGAGAGAGAGAGACTGGTCCAGTCCAGTGCAGTGAGGAGTGTACATTGGAGTGTATATTGGAGAAACCATACAGCCTTTGCACAAGAGGATGGATCAGCACAGGGTAACCAACACTTCAGGACCTCAATCAGCAACCTACGTTCAAAATGGAAAATCCTTCCCTCAACAGAGGTGAAGGCTTCATACAGGAACAGTCTCCCCACGCTGCCCTCTCATCCATCTCCAGGAGGCTTAAGAACACTTTATATACCGTATACTGGACGGATGCCAAAAACTAACAAATCTCCTTGTGGCGGTCATAAGGGAGCACGGGTGACCATCTCTTCTTAAAGACTTCTCCTCATTCTCACCATCTCAATTGTCCACCAATGAACCTTCCAGGCCCATGCCTGCATATATTTAGTGTCCCTAACCAACCTCCTCGAATGATGAGTAGTGAAATGGTTCAACCGAACAAAAAGAAGACCCGTTGACATGACTCAGTTTCCAGAAAAAGGTTCATGGTTCAAAGGCTTCTTTCATACATTTTTTTGAGCACAGCTTTAATGGTACACTATGTTTTAAAGAAACATACTTTAAACACAGATTGTATAACAGAAAATACTAATGTTTTGCAGGCTCAAGAAGATGCCTTTTACTAATTCTTACTTGAATATAGAGTAAGGTCCAAAAGTATTTCAACAGTAACATAATTGCCACACCAAAATGTATCTGAAATGAAGCAATCAAAACATAAAAAAAAAAAAGTGTAGACCTTGAGATGTAATTCAAGGGGTTTAACAAAAATATTGCATGGGCTTTTGAAAAAAAAACATATTTTTACATAATCCCCCTGTTTTCACAGGCTTAAACGTAATTGGACATTTGACCGATATGCAGTTTGATGCCGAAGCAGTCTGTTTCCTTATTAATTCATGACAAAATAAGGAGATAAAAGGTATGACGTTTGTTCCAAGTTTTGAATTTGCATTTGACCATGGCAACGCTCAATGTGCTGTTCAAAGAGATGTCACTGCAAGTGAAGGAGGTCATCATTAGGCAGAATAACAAAATAGACCTACCATTGAGATAGCCAAACCTATAGGAGTGATCAAATCAACAATTGGTTACATTCTTAAAAAAAAGAAATGCATGGGTGAGCTGAGCAATAACAAAAGGCCTATAAGACCATTAAAGAAATCTAAATTGGATAATCACAGAATTATGTCTTTGATGAAAAAAACATCTAGGCAAGGTAAGAATACTCTCAGGAAGGTAGGTGTATAATTATCAAAGTCTGCAACCGAGAGATACCTTCATGAATGTGAATATAGATGTATTACCTAAAACTGCAAACAGAAAGCCCAGATTAGACTTCCTACCCAGAAATCCTACCCTGTTCGTTTCAAGACTAAGCTCATATCACACAAGCTGCCAAACATGGTTAAGACATGGGCACGTATGACTGCAAATAGAATCAGTCACCTGTTTCTATCTGACCTCAACCGATATGAGTAGCATTTCAGTTACTGAAGACAAAATTTAAGGCAGAGAGCCGCACAAACAAGCCTGGTAAAGCATCTCTAGGTCTCTAGGAAGCTCAACATTTGGTGATTTTCATGGATTTCAGTCGCCATGTCAGTTTGTCCAATTATACTGTTAAATAAATGACCTTCTATAGTGTATACATTAATTTCTAATTTAAACTTTGACAAAATATCTACTAATAGCTGGTCAAATATAGAGCTGAGCAAAATGACAGAATAATTATATTTTTTATACCTGACGACATCTCTATGATTGATATATAAAATATGTAACATGATGTAAAGGGTTGTGTTAAAGAAAACCTGCTCAATATTACTTACATTTGAAAATCCTCTGTACAAATTTTACATCAATCAACTGTTTCCAACCACTTAACCTGATCAGAGCCTTTTCCAGGAACACTGGACATGAGGCAGAAATACACCATAGATGGCACCCCAGCCTATCAGAGGGCACCTTGCATACACATACACCCAACCCTTCATGACTGGTAACAATTAAGAGGCACCAACCAAAAATTCTGCATCTGGTAGGGAATTGAAAATAGAAAAAATCTAGAAGAAACCCACACTTATATCGGAGAACATGCAAAACTCCACATAGATAACCTGAGGTCAGGATTGAACCCTGGACCCTGGTCTAGTAACAATCATGAACTGATTTGTTACAATTTATAAAAACATATGGTGATGCATGCAAAATATCAATAAGGTGGATTTTAATACAAGTTTATAATTATAAATATGAATATACTGCCCAGCCAAAAAAGTTGCACACTGTAATATTTTGTTGGACTGCCTTTTGTTTTGTTTATGGCTGTCGCAACATTTCGATAAGCTTATGCAATCTCAGAATATTTACTTCCATCCAGTTATATTAATTTCTCTCCCAGATCTTGTAATGATGATGGGAGAGTCATAGCTGTCTCCGGCACATCCCAAAGATTCTCTATAGGCATAAGGTCTGGCCAATCCATGTGCTCCCTGAACCACTCTTTCACAATTTGAGCCTGATGAATTTTGGCATTGTCATCTTAAAATACGCCCATGCAACCAGGGAAGAAAAAAATAATTGATGGGGAAATCCTGGTTATTCTGTATATTGAGGTTGTCATTTTTTGTGCACATCATGTTGCTGAACCTAGACCTGACCAACAGAAACAACCCCACATCATAACACTTCTTAACTTCAAGTTATAGATATATTAGCTATCTGAGTTCCATGGTTGTTATTTTTTTTACAATTTGATTTCAATTCAGGATGCTTTTTTCGACTACATTTCTTCCTTGAAGCTGATGGGTCAACACTATACCTTAAGATTTGAATAAAAGAAAATTAAGTCAAGGAAAGAAAACAACCAACAGTAGGAGATTGTTGGAACTACTAACAGTCATAATATTTTATTGCCATAATACCCGGCTCTGGTCATAAGGTTGTCAGTGATTTTATGACACAAAACAAATGCAGGATGTATTTGTATAATCTATAAACTTGTTCCTCCCTGTATGCTGCCTAACCAATGTTACTACAGTTTACTACCAGTGGGAGAGGCCTTATCTCATAGTTTGCGGAAAATCCCAAATACATTATATAATATTCTATTGACTGACTTTTAAATAGAAAAAAAAATGGATTTAGCAATACATGCCAAAAAAAAGAATAATTAATGATGTGTGAAAATTGCAAAGATGTGACAAACACCTAAACGGCAAGTTTAAATCTGACCACCTCATACTGTATGTACCGCTACTCTCCCCATCATTATAATATTAATAATGATAATAAAAGAGCATTTTGAAATCAGACCACTTGAATCAAAGATAAAAGTAGGCTTCTTATTTTTTTTTCCCCCCTGTTGAGTGAACAGCTGACTCTTCTCTCGATAATGAATAAAATGGTATAATCAGATGGCAGCTCATGAATACACTAACACAGAGGATGCTGAATGCATCTGGAGACGAACGACTTTCATTGTGTCCGGGCGAGATGGAAAGACTCTCGCACAAATCTCCTGATAAAGCCACTTAGGCTGTTACTCGGTGTGTAATGAAGAGGACAAATCAGTACCACGGACAGAGGCATACTTTAATAGAACAGAGAGGCAGGAAGGACACTCTTGGGTTGTAGTATGTGGATGTAGAATGAGGAGAAAAAAAAAAGTCAGAAGAGGGGGAAAATGATGCGGAAAAGGATTGTGTTAAAGAGAAAAAAATATATATTTTGTGCCACACTGCTTTGTAGTCATATTTAGAGACATGGTGTGCCACACAGGCAACACGAACAGATCTGTGATGCAGCTTTATTCTTGCATTAACAGGAATTTTAACTCTTTATAGAGGATACTCTACCACATGGCACATACATCCCAATGTCTCAACACACACACACACGCACACACACACACACGCACACACACACACACACGCACACACAAACAGATTATATAATTTGATTTGTTTCACATAAAAGGCGGATTAATGGATGCTAGACAGCTTCAGATTCAGTATTGCATGCTTTTCCAGAGCAAACGATCCAATAAAATATGCTGTAATTGAGAGAAAACGTAACACTCATGAATATTAAAGCATATTCCATATCATTAAAATTTTGCCAGTACAAGTAAGCTAAGAAAGTGACTGGACTTGTTTTGTTCTCCATTAGTCTAGGGTCAATGCTATTAGTGTTACTGTACTACTCTGCCTGAGCTATTTGTGGAGCACTACTCTTAGGAGATAGGATTTTGTAAAAGGTTGAGGGATAGCACTACTCGTGCAGCTTAGGTACACACAGGGCTCGTGAGCCACTTTTACGGATGTGACTTTGGGAAGCGTGGTGCTGTCCATGGTGGCTCAGTGAAGTATGTCATGAGTGATGCACTAGGGCATCACGCATAAACAAAAGACCCGATTACTATTCTAGGCACGGCACACATGCAGTAAAAGCGGAGAGAGAATCCAATGCAGGCAGCAACACCAGAACACACCCCTCCTACTATTACGCTCTCTATCATTCTCTCTCTCTCTCTCTCTCTCCTCTCTGCCTCATCTCCTCCTGCATGTGTATGATCTGTCCATAAAAAATCACTTTGTGGCTGAATGTGTGCATAGCATGTGCGTGACTGTTTGTATAGCGTATTTACCTGCATGCACTGTTTTCCGGACTGTATGTAAATACTCGTGCATGTGTGTGTGTGAGAGAGCGAGCGAGAGAGATTCCACCACTCACCCTGGCTGTTTGCTCCCCCCTCTCCCTCCTCACACTCGGTGAGGTTGTTGAGCATCGTGGCTCTCAGCTTCTCCTCGTTCTCCTCGTCCCTAGAGTTCGCTCCAAACTGTCCCCCTCTGATGGAAAAAAATCACACACTTCCACCCAAACGCAGGGACAGAAGAGAGAAAAAGATGGACAGTCACCTCCTGTCCTCCTTTCTTTCCCTGCTGGGGACGCGAGGAAGAGAAGCACGGTAAAAAAAAAAAAAACCAGAGCGTGCTCTTTCTCTCTACGCTGTTTCTCTTCTTGCTGTAGTCCCCCTTCTCTCTCTCTCTCTCTCTCTCTCTCTCTCTCTCTCTCTCAGTGGTTTCTCTCTCAATCTCTCTCTCTCACTCACTCTCTCTCTCTTTTCAGGAGGAGGAGGATATCATAGAGAGCAAGAGCTGCAGGAGTTGGATGATGGAACGCTCTTGTTTCCCCGCTCACACATACAATGCAGAGCATACACACGCTCTTTCACATTCATCAAGACTAGGATCAATGATCACCATGATCAGTCGTCCTGAAACTTAACATGATTACTCCAGAATGTTTACTCTCCCCAGTACCTGAACAAGGGAGAGAGAGAGAGAGACAGAGAGAGAGAGAGAGAGAGAGAATGGTGATTGGAGCATGAAAGAGGGAGGAGATAGATCTGATAGATCTGGAGAGATTCAGTAGACAGGTTCTTCATCTCTTCTCATCTGATGTTTGTCAAAAGGTGATGATATGCATAGAACCTCCTACTCTCTCTCTCTCTCTCTCTCTCTCTCTCTCTTCGTCTGTTGCCTGTCTTGATAGCTGGTTGGTATCCTTCCCTTGCACATACTGCTTTTTATTTTGTATTTGTAGGTTTGAATTTAAAGAAAAGGAGACGTGATCATTATTTAAATTATGCAGGAGAAAGAGTCATTTTCATACAATAAAGCATTATGTTCTGCAGCAGCTAAAAGAGAAAGGAGAACAACTCTCTCCATCTCCCTCTCTCTGTCTCTCTCATTCCAAAATATCTATGTCTATGGCTTCAAATAAAGATGCCTGTGTGTGTGTGTGCGTGTGTGTGTGTGTGCGTGTGTGTGTGTGTGTGTGTGTGTGTGTGTGTAGGTTACATAATTTTATATCTTGGTGGAAATTAAATATTTTAACAAAGACAGGTTGAACATTGTGGTGATATTTGGCCAATTGTTCTTGTTTTTAAATTAGTCATGTTATAAACATGTATTTGTGTAAAAGAGAGAAAGAGAGAGAGAGAGAGAGAGAGAGTGGTATAGTGGTATAAGGACTGATACTGAGGCCATAATAATACAAACCGCTGTGCTAATCTTGTGAATCCAGCAGTGCCATCAGTGCTGTCGTGGCAACCAGATTCATTAATCTGCAGTGCTCAGAAAATGACAGGTCTCCATATAAAGCATATTTAACCAAAAATCAACCAATATTGCATCTCCTCATAAACAAAAAGTTTTCTTGGCTATTTGAGACTCTTTGAAGAAGTGTTTCCTTGCCACACCCTAGAGAGCATATTGTCATGAAAAAATACACAATGAACTAAATAAAGTATAGTTTAACAACAACAAAAAACAAGATGTTTTTGATAGGTTAAACATTTAGTCCCTAAGCCTTTGTTTAAAAAGTGGAGACATTTCTGTAGGGTGAGTTCAGTAGCAGCAGTTGGGTATGCTTCGTTTAGTAGGATTACTCAGTAGGGTTAGTTCAGTTGGTTTAATACAGTACAGCACCAAGCCATACTGGTTACCGACCAGAAGCAGTGTTCCTAGGATTATTTTAAGCTTTAGATCAGTAGGGTATTATTGTTTTTTTTTTAATGGGGTTAGTACAGTATGTTCAGTTCAATAAAGTTGGTTCAGTAAAGGTAGTTTAGTAGGGTTAATCCAATAGGGTTACTTACTAAGGTTAGTTCAGTAGCTTGATTCATTAGGCTTACATTAGCATGGTTGGTTCAGACTGGTTTATTCATTAGTGTAACTTTAAGCAGTGTTAGTTCAGTATAGTTAGTAGGGTTGGTTCAGAAGTATTTAATATGGTTAGTTCTGTAATGTTGGATCAAAAGATTTCAGTAAGATTAGTTTAGTAGCTTAAGTTAAGGAGGGCTGGATTAATTAAATAGCTTTATTTCTTTCAGCTTGGTAAAGTCAATGTGGTTCAGTATGTTTGAATACTTTAGTTGAATAGGGTTAGCTCAACAATATTGGTTCAGTAGTCTTAGTTCAGAAGGGGGGTAAGTCAGGTTAGTTTAGTAGGGGAGGGCTAGTTCTGTATGGTTGATTCAGTAGTATTGATTCAGTAGAGTTAGTTCATTTACAGTAGGTTGCTTCAATATGATTAGATTAGTAGGGGTGGTTAAATAGAATATGATTATTCTAGAGTCTACATACAAACACACACACACACACACACACACACACACACACACACACACACACACACACACACACACACACACATTAGAGTAGTGTTGATTCAGTAAATTTAGTAGGACTGGATCAGTTTATTTATTTCAGTAGCTTTAGGTCTGTATGATTAGTTCTTTAGCATTAGTTTAGCAGGGATGGTTCAGTAGGGTAGGCAGTACTAGCATTCTGTAGGTTTAGTTCTGTAGCATTATTTTAGGAGAGTTTCTTTAGTAGCAGAGGTTCATTTAGTGAGGTTGGTTCTATAGGGTTAGTATATATAGGGTTGGGTTTGTTTACATATTCTGACACTTACACACATAAACTCATAGTATTTACTGTACAAAGTATTTATTCTATTCGATAACCATCATTGTTGCCCAAAGTTGGTTGGCCAGGACACATGTCTTTAAACTACGGAAATCAGATCTGGAGGATGCCTATATACACTACAAAAGTTTTTAAAAAGACTATGGTTAAAGTAATGAGTACAGTTAGCATAAAATTTACATTACAGTCATCACGTCTACAGTATACATTCAATATGTTATTGAAGATCTAGTAGATTATGCATGTACTGCTTTGATTGGCTGACCAGTAAAGAACTGGATTCTGTTCGGTCATATGATGTGACTGATTTAGCTGTTTTGAGCAAAAATGAGACTGGACTTTGATCAGCATCCCATGTGACCTATTTGTTTACATGAGGACACTGTACATCAGGCCTGAAATTTCATTGGGAAGTCCAGCAATACGCAGTATACCGTATATACCGTAAGTGTATGTTACAGTATTTTGTTGTTGTTTAATGAATACTACATTTTTGTAAGAAGTGTTAGTAAAATACATCAATTAACATAATTTTACTCCTCACTGTGGCCGTGTACAATTCTACAATTCATCATTCTGCTATTATTATTAATACTGGTTGTTGCATTCTTATGTGTACTTTTTGAATTTTGTATTTGTATTTTGACTTTATTTATTTTTTTGTTTATTTATTTATTTATTTGTTGCCTGCATATGTTATTACACTGTTTGTTCTTGAAGCAGTCAATGACACCTGAATTTCCTCTGGAATTAATAAAGTTTTATCTTAACTCATAAGATCTTAATAATAATAATAATAAGTGGCAAAATATACTACAAATACTGTATGTGTTGCAGATATGAGGTTCCTATTGAAATGTTAAACACAGAAACTATCCTGTATTCCAGTACATTACTCTACGAACAGGAACTGCACCATTGGGTCACAGTAACATTGGGTTGATGGCTGGAGCTGTCAAACACATGGCTGCTGTCATGCCCTTGAGAAAAGCTTTTAACCCCACACTGCTCCAGAAATGCTGCTTCCCCTACGGTTTTCCCTCACACTCCAGCAAACAGGAAATGAAATACATCGGGACACACTGACTTTAGTTATTTAAGGGTAAATAAAAGAGTTGGATGGGAGGATACAGTAGGAACAGTCTGGGTTATGATGGTCAAGACAATAGGGAATTTCACTCCAGCTTGTTTTGACACACAGTTACATGTGAACTGCTCCGAGCGATGAAGGGAGCCTGTCAGATGTCAGACTTTTAAATCATTCACTGAGTCAGTGTTTTTCTCTGTGTACAGTGTAATCTTATCCACTTGCAAGCACAACGGACAATACAACATTCAATAGCATCACCTCGGTGCCAATACGCTGAACTAATAATTACTGTCATGATGAATAAAGTAACATTTCTAGCCAAGCCTCATCATTCAGCAGCTGACAATGAACATTAGCCCTGAAAAAAGAATCGATTTGCATTCTTCCACAGGAACACAGAAACTGCTGTAAACGAGAGTCTCTGACAGTGACGTGGGAGACCAGCCAGTCCAAACGGCAGACATCCAGTATTGACCTGCTCAAGGATATGCCTTAATGAGAAATCTTCCCTGACAGCTAGTTGAATTCTTTATTAATAAAGGAAATGGATTTATACTAATCAGGGATGGTGCAGTATAACTTCTCAATATTTGGGGATGTGCATTGTATATAGCGCAGTGATTTCTTAGAATCATGTTTAAATTTCTATAACAGTAGTGCAAACTGTAATGATGGCTGCAATTCAAATCTCAGATTATTAATACTAATGTCTGTGTGCTTGTATGGTGCAAGTGCCACAATCCTTGTTTAAATGTATTTGTTTCTGTATTCATTTCTTCTTAAAGAGCAATACATGGTTAATCTGGTTATAAAACAAACAAACAAACAAACAAATAAGTAAAAATAATAAAATGAAATTGATTTATTTAAGTTAGCTGTAATTTGTAACATTGTGAAACAGTCAAAGAAAAGTGTAAGCACTGATGTTGCATTTCGAACTTTCTTAATAACAAATAGATTTTTAATTTTTTTCTTTTACATGCTTAAAGAGAAAAGTGAACCATTTATAGTCTAAACATTTTAATAGTCAGCAAATTGCTGATGCAACTGGAAAACAGCACTTCAGCATGTGCTGTCACTAGAAAAGGATCAAGGTGTTGATTTTTGTATAGCAGCATTCCATATTGTTTCTATTTTACACACACACACACACACACACACACACACACACACATTTATATGTGTACAGTACCAGCCAGTTTAGAGTTACATGCTAAGGATTTATTTTTTATAACCTCATACACACACACATATATATCATACTATCCTTGTAAATACCTTTAATCAACAATTATTAATGAAGATAATTATTGCTATACTACACTTTCATTAATCATAAAGTCCAAAAGTATCAGAACAGCAAGGCCATTTTTCTTCCTTTTTCTATAGACTGAAGATATTTGGATAAATCAGAAAAAGTATATGAAATGATAGATTGAACTTAGAGCTTCTGTTTAGTGATATTTAGAGGTGTTCAACAATTAAGAACATGACACCTTTTGTTTAAACACAGCTTTTTTTCTTTTTTTTTCAAGTGATCAAATAAAAAATATTGGAACACGTGACTAACAGGTGTTTCTTGTTGCCCAAGTTAGATGGACTGTCTTAGCAATTTATTGCTCTGAATGTCTACTCTATGTTTGAGGCTTTAGGTTCACCTGTGAATACTGTGTTCGTTGATAAAAGGGATAAGCGAGAGGCTGATAGATACAATGAGTTGTGAGGACAAACATTGTGAGAGCAGTGTCAATAAAAAAATTTTTAAAAAAAAAACTCACATCAGCAATATCCTCTTTTGGCCAGGGTGACAGTATGTATGTAAGCATCTTATTACTGTAGCATTAAAAATGACAAGGAATTCAAGCACACACAAATAAAAAGTTAATACATAAATACAGATTACGTGGTAGTGAGATTCATTTCAAACAAAGGACAAAGTGTGAAGAAAGAAAGGATCTGTTGATGACCCAAAACATACAAGTTCGTTGATGAAGTGCAGTAGAGGTAGCGTAGTGTAATGGATTGCGTATGAATGGCTTCTCCTGCAACAGGCACTAATCTTTACAGATGTTGTGCTCATGATGATGGCAGCGGAACTCATTTAGAAAACAAAATCATACTCTCTGCCAAGTTACTGAATCGAATTTATTTGACAGAAGTTTCATTTTGCAGCAAGAAAATGACTAAACACATTCTGTCAACACAACAAGTGCTCGCCTCAGGGGAAACAAACTGGGAAGTTTTGTAGTTTTGCTCTGGCCATGTCAACAACTGGATGCTACAGTAAAAGCTTGGGAACGTATTATAAGAAAACAATGCAAATGTTTGCTGATGTCAGTGGGTGGAAAAAGACTATGTGTTCTAATACAATTGCTCACCTAAAATAGGTGGTTTATCACCAGAGGCCCCCACGGTTCTCCTCGAAACAGTCCAAGCAGGCAAAGCATTGGAAGTAACAGCTGTTCAGTAGCTTTTGCAGTTATTATTGGGATAACAAGAAAGTATCAAAGGGAAAAAAATGATCTTGGGGAAAAAACATCAAATAATGGCACTTAGTGGGGAAAGCACATGGCCTCAGACAGAAGCAAGTGCAGTAGAACAGAGGCTTGTCCTTTGAATGTAATCTAAAGAAAGATCAAGGAAAAAACATCTACTTTATCGAACAGTTTAACAATAAACTGCGCACACACACACACACGCACACACGCACACACACACACCCACACACACATACACACACAGAAAGAGAGAGAGAGAGCCATCAGGATCCACAAAACTCTTCTGAGCATGTTTACAGAGGAAAGGATGGGAGATATGGGCTGAGCGCACATCTTAAATGGTGTTCTTGACAGAACTATTGAAATACAGGCTGAGGTATTTTTTCTCTCAGAAAATCGTCAGGAGCATAAGGATGAAGACATGGCAGGAAACTGCAGCATAGCCTATTTTTTAGCACTCAAAATATGGCCATGCGTATAAGTGACATTTATTAATCTAATTTTTTTGTTCAGAATGACACTTTTTTCTGTAACGATAGCTAGGTCTTTACATTTCGGGAGCGTGTATCAAGACCCACACAAGAAAAGGAAATTGCAAGGTGACCCACTTTTCTCCTAGTAGAAAAAAAACAACACTGAAAATGTGAAAACACCCCAAATAGCTCAAAATCTGCATATGTATTTGCATCATTATATAACACAAAGAAATATCATAACAGACTTTCAGACAATCACCTAAATTTAAATTGTGTTATGTAAACATGTTTAACAGATGGACAGACAGACAGGCACTGGTCACCTATACCGTTACAGCATAAGACATTATGCCCAGTATTGTGTAGGGTTCCTTTGCGTCACCTGGGCAATTCTGGCCACTCCAGGCATGACTCTTCAAAGCCTCTGGGTGTGTGTTGGGGTACCTGGCACCAGGGCTTTGGCAGTGAATCCTTTAGGTGCTGTAGGGCCTCTGTGGTTTGCACTTGTTTGTCCTTTTAAAGTGTACTAATAGTAAGTCGCTCTAGATAAGAGCGTCTGCCAAATGCCTAAATGTAAATGTAATACTATGCCACCAGAATACCTGGGACAAATCAGGTAAGTAATCTTTCAGTAACAATTTAAACAAATTATATTCCTGCTTGGAGTCTCTGTGTGTGGAAATATCCCCATGCTTGGTGTTTTTTTTTTTCTCCTACAGTCCTAAAACATGCATAACCTAATCTGTGTTCCCAAATTGCCCATAGTGTGTGAATTTGTGTGTTTCTGTGCCATGCAATGGATTGGCACTCCGTCCAGGGTGTACCTCGCCTAGTGTCCCGTGGGATAGGCTCCAGGCCTTCCGAGATCCTGGACACGATCAGCAGTACAGAGAATGAGCGAGTGAGGGGGAGAGAGAGAGAGTGCTTGCACAACATTTTGTTAATCTTTTAGGTCTAATTTCTCTATTCAGCTGCAATATTTCTTGTCTGAAACATGACCAGTAATCTAAAGACATTTAATTTAAAGCCAATTTCAAAACATTTTAACAAAATAACAAAGAATATACAAAATTAAACTATACTTTAAATGAACATGTATTAGTATCCTTATACTCTAATGAGAACATATTAGGGCTTATTGTTAAGTTGTGTTTCTAAAACTGTAACAAGCATTTCAGTACAAAGTAAAAATAGATGAGAAGTAAGACATAAAGTATGCCTGTTTTGGAATGAATCAGAAGAATACTTATGTCCACAGATATTACAGACATAGGTAAAAAAT
>QMIH01001784.1:5660-34502 GCA_003987875.1 Clarias batrachus | reverse complement strand
ACTCGTTACATCAAAAAAGTAATCCTAGTACTCTAACGCTAGTGTCATGCACACTCCTAMCGTGACCGGCACGAGGACCCGGAAGTAAGACGATCATGCTTTCAGAAAGCATAAAAGGAAACAAGATGGCGCTTCACATCGCTCAGTCATTGAGTTCATAACCCATAACCCATGCCTTCGCTTTCGCTTCACCGACTATTTCGTGAGTACTCGCCTATTCAGGTTGCTTCCTTGATTGAGTGTGTGTTGCTAGAACGCGGGTTTATTTGTGTAGATCCTTGCTCTTTGAGAGTTCTAAGAGTAAACTCGTGGTTATCCTGCCGACTTGCGCTACTTCCGCGTTTGGATTTACCATCTACACAACACGGGCTAACTGTTGTATTCGTCTCTCGGTTGCTCGTGACAGAATGACTGAGCCTAAAGCAGTAAACCCAGCGGAGTTTACTCGCCTCAGCGCTGTGGTTGACCAGCATGCCAATGAGCTATGTGGTGAAGTTGTGTCTCTCCGAAAGGAGCTCCAAGACGTCACGGATTTCCGAACCCTCGCTGTTCAGACCGACTGGGCAGACTACGCCCTCCGGATAGCCTACTACGAGGGACTGGCGGCGTGCATTAAGGACGAGCTCGCCGGACGTGAACTCCTAGCTTTCTTGGAGGGCTTAATTCAACTCGCCCTCCGAATCGACCAGCGTCTGCTCGCCCGCGCCAAGCCTGCTCCTCGCACCCTGCCGCCCATCACGCCATCACTGCCCCATTCCACGCCCCAAACTCCTTCCTCCCTCTCTCGTACGCCTGTTCCGGAAGCTCGCCCCTCATTCACTACTGCATCTACGGGATCAGTCGGTTCTCCACCTCCCGCCGTGGTTGACATGGGAGCTGGGGAGCCCATGCAACTAGGATGCGCCTCCTTGACCGCTGCAGAATGGGAACGACGCTTTAGAGAAGGGCTCTGCGCCTACTGTGAGTCAGCGGCGCACCACAGGGCCAGCTGTCTATTTCGCCCGGGAAACGCTCAGGCCCGGGAAACGCTCAGGAAACGTGGGCCCACTCCACCTCTCGATCACGACACCCAATAATTCCAGTCTCACGGTTCAAGTACACCTCCGGTTTGGCAACAAATGGGTCGGAAGTACTGCATTCATCGATTCCGGTGCCGCAGGTAACTTTATTGACTCTTCTTTTGCCAAAAAGCTGGGAGTGGAACTTGAGGCTGTCGACAGTCGGCCCCTTTCCTCCAGCTCCATCACCACTCAGACTCAGCCKCTCACCCTTGTCATCGGCCAACATAATGAACAGATCCAATTCCATCTCATCTTCATTTCATCGCCACCCTACATCCTCGGACACCCCTGACTGCTCCAACATGACCCCCTCATCTCCTGGACACAAAACCGGATCCTCCAGTGGGGGCCGACCTGCACCGAACTCTGCCTACGGGTTTCGGCTGGGATGTGTTCCAGGGAGTCCGAGGCACCCGATGTCGACACCAACGCCATCCCCGTCGTCTACCGAGACCTGGCTGAAGTGTTCTGCAAAAGACGAGCCACACATCTTCCTCCGCAACACCAACCCCCGTTGGCGACTTACGTCCTTGTGTCGATTATCAGGGGCTTAATAAAATCACCATCAAGAACAGGCACCTGTTGCCTCTTACCAACTCAGCCCTGGACGCTCTCTCTGGTGCCACCATTTTCACAAAGTTGGACCTCTGGAGCGCCTACAACTTGGTGCGCATCAGAGAGGGCGAGTGGAAGACAGGTTTCACCACCCCTACTGGACACTATGAGAGGTTGGTCATCCATTTTTGGACTCTGCAACGCACCCGCCGCCTTCCAACAATTCATCAACGATGTCCTCAGGGACATGCTAGGGCGGTGGGTGTTTGTTTACCTGGACGATATCCTAGTTTATTCACGCACAGCCGAGGAACACACCCAGCACGTCAGAGCGGTCCTTAAGAGATTACTCGCCCACCAACTGTACTGTAAGTTGGAAAAATGCGCCTTTCAAGAGTGCTCCACCAAGTTCCTGGGTTTTGTCATCTCGCCCCAGGATGTGGCCAGCTACATCCCTGTAGTTTCTTTTCAAAAAAATTTGACCCCACTCAGCAGCGATATGGGGTAGGGGACCGCAAGCTGCTGGCCATAAAGTGGGCTTTGGAAGAATGGTGACACTGGCTCCAAGGCGCCAGGGAGCCGTTCATTGTCTGAACCGACCATCAGAACCTGATCACCATCTGCAACTTAAAATAGCTCAAACCGAGACAGGCGCGGTGGGCACTGTTCTTCGAACATTACAACTTCCATCTATCCTACCGCCTGGGGTTCAAGAACACCAAAGCTGACGCCCTCTCCCGACAACATGAAGAGGACGCCCCCTGGGCGTACCCCACGCCTGTCATTACACCCACCAAGATCATTGCACCACTTCACTGGGACCTGGAAACGAAGGTTTGCCGAGTACAGGCGATGGAGACCGCATCGCCAGGTGTGCCGCCTGTAAGAACCGAGGTGTTGCGATGGGGTCATTCCTCGCATTTATCTGGACATCTCGGCGCCAACCGCACCCTCCAATTTATTAGACGCGCCTTCTGGTGGTCATCTATGGCGAGTGATGTAAAGGAGTACGTCCATGCGTGCTCAGTGTGCGCCAACCTTCGATGTTCGATCATCAAGAACCGGAGGTTGAAGTGCCGTTGGCCCAACAGTTCGTTCGTCGGTGTCGACGGCTGTGGAGCCAGGCTAAAGCCGCCATCCAACAGGCCAACAACCGCTATGCCATTCAACATCGCCGTCGACACCCGCCGGGACGTTTGTACAATGTAGGTGACAGAGTATGGCTTTCAACCAAAAACCTTCACCTTCACACAGAATCCAAGAAGCTATCACCCAGGTTCATCGGTCCGTACCGCATCAACCTCCATATCAATCCTGTCACCTACCGGCTCCAGTTGCCTGTGGCGCTCCGAATCCATCCGGTATTCCACACGTCCCAGCTCAAACCCTTCATCACTTCACCAATGGTTACTCCCCCTCCCCGATTCATTGAGGGTAGTCCCGCCTATACTGTACGCCGGATCCTCGACTCACGTCCTCGGGGCAGAGGTATGCAGTACCAAGTTGACTGGGAGGGCTATGGCCCCGAGGTACAGTCTTAGATTCCGGCCCGGTTCATCCTTGACCCCCTTGCTTTCTTGATTGAGTGTGTGTTGCTAGAATGCAGGTTTATTTGTATAGATCCTTGCTCTTTGTGTAACAGAGTTCTAAGAGTAAACGCTTGGTTATCCTGCTGATTCGCGCTACTTCCGCTTTTGGTTTACCATCCACGCAACACAGGCTAACTGCTAAGGCTGTTGTGTTCGTCTCTCGGTTGCTCGTGACATATTTGCATCTCCTTACTACATCTGCTTAACTCTGCTTATGAATCTGGCCTTATCTGTCTAGGTCTGGTTCACTGAATGTAATTTATTGTTTAAAAGGCGTTTATGCATGGGCATGGTTTACTGGCATCTTTGTGTAGGCCTGCTCATTTGCCCTAACCATAAAATATTATTTTATCTTGTAGTGACATTTCCTTTTTTACTATAACATTCACTACTTGTCTGAAGCTTAGGGTAGAAAACACACAACAGCAAATTGGCCTCATTTATAGTATGTTCCTCAATGAAACACATTTGGGCAAATTCACTATTGCAGTCCACTGTGCCAGTGTAGAAGTTGCAGAGCTGTACTCTCGTTGTGGCAAAGGCATATTGGAGACTGAAATTACCTCACTGAAATTGTTTGTTTCGAAAAGAGTGGGGTAACCAGTGAAAGGGTGACTATCAGATTATAGCAATTTCCCCAAACAGTTTTATCCCAAAACGCAAAGAAACGTTTACACAAATGGGTCACGGCAGACAATGTTGGACAACTAGAACAAAGCTGAGCAGAAACTAATTTCACAGAGAAAAATAATGAATGAGCTGGAAGACGAAAAGAACAGACAAGCCATGGTGTCTAATCAGCCCTGTGTGTTTGGCAGGAGAGAAAGAAAGAAAAAAGTAAATACAGAAAAAAAAGAGATTGGAATGGAGGAAGGATTGAAATGAATGTTTCTGTGTACTTAGAATTGGAAGAGGATCTCAGAAGAGTAAGAAGAGAGAGAAACAAGTTCTTGGCTTCAAAACATTAGATCGTTTCAGTTTATTTCTCCGTGATGTGTTAGTGAATAAATAATGCATTATGCAGCCTGAAAGCAAATTCTTACATTAAAGAGGCTACTGTAAATGTCATTTGTTGTCGGATAATCTCGTGCTGTGATGTGGAAACTTTAATGCATTTAAATGTTGATATCCATTTACCTTTGACAAAGTAAGAAGGCTACTTGATTTTCAAAAGTGCATTTTATGTTAAATTAATAACCCTTGTTAAAGTAAAGTTGAGTCATATTTGTAGTACACTTTATATGTGTTTTGTCTTCATGAAAATCTGAATAAAATTACTGTAGCAATTAGATTCAGTGGCGGTACACAGTACTGGAAAGAGGAGAGAGCAGCTGCCTGCCGTAACTTACATTCAAAAACGGTCACGGTAGCACTTTCAACACGAAAACACAGCTGATAACATTATATCACCTTAAACAACACTTTGTCTCATCTCCTTAGAAATTATTCATTATAATTGTCATTATTCTGTGTTCATCTTTTGTTGCTGCTAGTTAATATGAGCGCAAGCTTTCACCCGCACACAGACAGGATTATGACTCACCTCACCACTCTGTTCATGGACACCACGAGCTAAAATAAATCCCAAACCCCTCTCAGATCCCTGAACAAGGGCATTACAGTATGTCCCCTACATACAGTCCAACAAGCATTGTCTAGGTACCAGGCAACTAACACAACTGACAATAGCACAGTGTTCTTTACAAGTGTTGAGATGGTTGAATAATTCAGGTTAAAAGAATGAGCAATGTCTGCCATTTTTTCACCTTTTCACTCCATTCTAGGGCTGTAGCTATCGAAAATTTTAGTAGTCGAGTATTCTACCAAAAATTGGATCGAATAATCGGATAAAATGCACTTTTGCTTAATTAAACAGCAATGTAAAATATATAAGAGAAACAAAGATTAATTGGTTTTCTTTTTAGAAAAATCTACTTTTATTTTTTAAATGCATAGAGCATTTTTATCAAAAATAAACATTGTAATTATTCACAATACAAGGAATACCTTATACCGCTATCTCACCTATGCAGTTTGACTCGCGGTGAGATGCGGTGTTAGGCACCGTGAGCCGCCGCGACTGCCCGCAGACGTTCCGCAAAGTTCTGCAAGGTCCGCCAAAAAAATTAAACATGTTTTAAGGCAGTGTAAACATATTTAATTTTCAAGCAGAAAGATACCACGTAGGTGAGATAGGGGTATTAAAGTTGACTGAGATTAATTAAGTGCATTACAACACCGTACATTCTTATTTCAAAGCCTTTTCTCGGATGGGGAAAAAAAAAAAAAATTCAAATGACTTTAAGGATAAAAAAAAAACAAAAAACTAAGGCACACATTAAAATAAATAATTACACTAAAACACTTTATTTTCAAAATCTACATCTCAGGCATAACATTAGCCTTTACTGACAATTTCTGCTTTCTTCTTCTCTTGGCCTTGCTGATCATTTTATTGCTCCCTTCCATTTTGCAGCCCGCAACAGAACGCTCCCTCAAATCAATACACAGCTAACTGTTTGCRTCTCCTTCYGCTTTGYGGGTGAYGTAARCGCTTCTTCTTCGTTGGTGTTTACTGGCAGCTTGCACCCGGAAGCACGCTGTCTCAAAAGCGTGCTGTCAACAAATAATTGCGCAAAAACATAACGCAAGCTTTTAAAATGAATTAAATGAAGCTTCGAGGCAGATGATTTTGCCTCGATCATTTTTTGTAATCGATATACTTGAGGAATCGTTTCAGCCCTATTCCATTCTGTCACTTGTTTTCACTTTTGTCTCCAACTTTATTGCTTGGTGCTTCTTATCAGTACCAGCTTTATTGCCTCAGACTTTATGCTTTCTTACAGACGTCCTGGGCTGTAATAAGTATAATGAGTACAGAGGATGCACACTGCACGCACATGGCAATGTATGCCAGACATGTGATCTAACTTCTGTGATTGAACATGCACGAACGCATGTTCGTATCTTCAAACGTTTGTAACTCGAATGTTCGTGCGTACAGGACTTACTGTCCTTGGTGTGTGGAACAAGGAATTCTATACACTCCATAGCACCCTAGCTTTTCATTTTGTGCTATTTGGGAATAATAATAAGTAGAATAGTAAGTGGTGACATAAATAGAAACCTAGCAGATTTACAGCACTATCCATCACCTCCATATCTTATTCTCTTTTCTTAGATTTTTTGTCTACATAGTGCTGGCAAGAATTTAACATTCAACTTTCACACTTGTGTGTATTTCAGTATCCCGAATCCTCTCAAACCTATGCAACGGGAAACACATTATAACATACAAATACTCATCTTTACAACCAATTCAAAATAACAAAAGCAACCAACAGCATCTCCTATAAATCAAAACCAAGGTCCTTAACAAAACTCACAAATCAGTTAAAGGATTCTGGAACCCAATTAGCCATAACAATTCAAAACCACAGGAGCAATATTCACAGCTCCTCTCTAGAAATCTCATTGCACTCAATCATTGATTCTGAACACTAAATAACTCCTGCTAGCCATCTGTTATCTGTGAGCAGAGGAAAATCACCCACATCACATAGGGGCGATTGATCGGCACCTGCACTGGTCATCAGCAATCACAGTCTGCTCAGTGGATAATTCTGAGATAATCGGAGTAGGCTGGACCTTCCACACTCTTGCTTATGAGCTGCAGATAACGAGATTAAAGTCTCCCAAACTGCTTGATTAAATTGTTCCGAGGCAGAAAGGGTGCCAGATGAATGTGTGTTCAAATAGTGATAATGAAGGCCTCTGTCCATCATTTGGTGTCACTTCCGTTTAGAAATAGGGTTTAGCAATTTGCAAGTTTAGCAATTCACTTGTCAATTTAAGAGTAACTTGAAAGGAACAAAAACAGAAATAAATTTTAATCCAGTTAATCACAGTCATAGTTTGTGTTTAATCAAAATTTTAAAATTCTCAGATTTACTTGTATTATAAATGTGCAATGTTGGAATAAACAAAATCATGACAAACTGGCTAGAGTAAGCAGATTATGCAGTTTTATAATATCTCAAACATTAATATTTGACAAATGTTAAATTAAAATCCATCTAATGGGACCGGCACTGCATGCAGTGGCTGAGTAGTGCGGGATGTGGCAACCCATCGACAGCAGGGCTCAAACCTGCATCCTCACTAGCTGCCTGTGCCACCATTCCCATGTCTTACATTTAATTCATTTTTGTAAAAAGAGTTCCCTGTGAAGGTAGCTCGAACATTCAACTTTGGTTTTATCCAAACTTCCATCTAGAAGCTTTTTCTAATGAAACATTAGATTATCCGATGTACCATCATCACCCAGCCTGGTCGCCACACTGCGATTATGGGAAGCCATTAGGGTCAAATTGGTCATATGATTAAAATGCATTACAACTTATAGTAATGCGTTAAAATTTCTAGAATTACAAAAATAATAAGCGTTAATGTATTAATACTGACAGCCTTATTTGAAAGTCATTCTCTGTGTGGTGCTAAGAAAACATTTAATATTGCTAATAATAATAATAATAATAATAATAATAATAATTACAATTGTTATTTTATTTGTATTTGTATTTGCATGAGCATCAAATAATGTGCGCCATGAATGTTGACACGTTCATAATGAAGCTGCATTGTGCGTATAAAAAATTTAAGAGGCTATTAAGGAAAAAATAAAACTGTATTGTAAAAATAAATAATTTCCTAGTTTACTACCTACTGCATAGACGACAGCAGTGAGACTTGCTAATATCAAGGTTTAACAGCTTAATACACTTTTTATATGTATTTGATGTTTTTATAATGGCCAAGAGGAATGTATGCTAAAAGTAATAAAACATGATTAGGCAGATTATCAGAATATATTTAACTATGCAGGAAAATATTTAGTAATGGAGATAAGAAATCATCGAGTTACTTGCAAACTCACCTGGCCATTAATCTTGGTGAACGATTGGTTGGTGGAAGCATGTGGGAGCAGGTGCATAGTCAAGCATCAGCAATAAATTAAGAGAAGGCAGGTGGAACAAGCAGGTGATGCATAATGATTCTCACCTGTGACTTATTACCATGAGTTTACTCATTTGTGCCTTTTTTGTGGGAGAATGTCGGATAGTGCTTGGAAGAGCCTGTGAGACACCCAAGCACACACCAACAGCACCTGCAGAAGAACCTTGTTACTTTTTCTTGTACTGTTTATGTGTGTTGAATTTCTACGGTAAATAAGATTAGAACTGTAATTGCTTTAAAAACACTGCTCTTAAAATGAAATTATTGTTCAAATGATTACTATTATTTTTGTCAATTCTGTAATTCAAAAAGGGGTTGTGATGGTACTTTGCCTCCTCACAACTACAGGGTCCCCAGTTCAACCCTGAGCTCAGTTTATCAGTCTGGGCTCACCGATATCCTCCCAACTCCAAACAACATGCCAGTGAATTGACAGCTCTAATCTACCAGTGGGTGTTAATAAGCATGTGTATGGTGCCCCTCATGTCCAATTTTCCTGAAATACTCTGTGGGGTGTACTCTAACCCAGACCTGGAAAAAGCAGTTACGGGAATGTATAAGTGCTATTAAGATCAAGTTAATAATTTTAACTTTAATAGATTTAAACATGCAATATCTGAGAGCCCAAATATTCAGCAAAACTGTCCTATTTCATAGGTGTGGTGCTGTATATAAAAAGAGACGGTGAGTTTTCCCCCTCGAACCTAACTCTCACTTTTTTTTTTAGATTTTTTTCAGTATCTTTATGAAAATGAAAACTAAGATGCCAACTGTAGTAATCGGATACATTCAAGACGTTGCTTTATGCCTTTTGACTTCACAATAAAGCAGATGCCTTCCTCTAAGCAGTGTCTAATGAGGGCAGTACTTCATGCCCCTATAACTTGCATCTTATTGTCATATTTGCATGATTTACAAAGCAGATTCCAGAGAGACTGACAGCTGTGGTAAATAAAAGACCCCATCTAACAAAAAAAAAAAAACTCGAAACTAATTATCCTGTCCATCTGAAAACAAGAAAACATATGAAAAATTCATATTAACTCCAGTTAGTGTGGGGGAACGCAGGCAGTGACTTGAGTAATTTACATGTTAACATTTCCATAAAGCATTGGCATGAACGACATGAATAATCTATGGGTGCAGCTGTGTCAAGCTTTGAACAGAGCAGCACTTCAGGTAGATGATTTTTTCCCCCTAAACATCAGGCAGGCAGCGTTGCAATTACAGATATTTGTCAGGGTCGAGTCATGAAGCAAATGTGACCATAAATCTAATACGGCTCACTGGCATGCTCCTGCAACAATTATAAATCCTGAATAGCAAATGAATTGCCAAGAAATAAATAGATGTACTATATCAGAGTGAGTGAGCTTTATAGAGAAAGGCTCTTGTAGCTGCCAAAATTCAACAAAACAATAGTTTCATGCAGCAGGATTCCTTTGAGTTTCACATGCATTTCATTTCCTTCATATGAAAATACATCTACAAGAATACTCCAAGAGAAAAAAAACACCACAAAAACAGAGTATGACAGTGTAAAAAATGTTTTTGACTGAAAAGGGTAAATTTACAAACAGAGCGAATTCACATAAGCACAGCATTTTTTGAGAGTCAGTACAGTTTTTTGCATAAACAGGATTGATATGAAAAGCTTTGTCTGAGCAAAAAAACACTTCTGTGGTCATAATGGTGAGCACTTTCGCCTTGCACCTCCAGGGTCTGGGTTCGATTCCCTGCCAGGCTCGATTTCCCTCTCTGAGTGCATGTTCTCCCTGTGTTTGGTGGGTTTCCTCCCACAGTCCAAAGTCCAATACAATACATCTTAACAAAGAAGAATATTTTGAATTGTCAAATTTACTACTACATTTAATTTAGTCCAACATTTACTTCCACACTTATTTTACAGTTGAATTGATCTTTTTTTGCTTATTTTAAGCATTTTCTTTTGTAGACAAAAGCTATTTAATATCTATTTGGCAATAGAATAAGCAGTCTGAGACTTTGTAAAATTGTTTATAAATATATATTATAATTTTATATTTGGTTTACTGTTATATTATAAGAAGTAAGACATGTTTCTTAAACAATAAAAATGTTAGATAAAGTTTTATTATATTTAAAATATGTTTACTTTGATGTTGCTTTTTGTCTTGTTTTAGTTTGATTGCTTTGTTTATTGATTTATGTTTTTATAATGTAGATAGATAGATAGATAGATAGATAGATAGATAGATAGATAGATAGATAGATAGATAGATAGATAGATAGATAGATAGATAGATTTCCATAAATCATCCCGACCTACCAAGCCTCTTACTATTATGTACCTTAATTTTCTTTTCAAGGTTGTCATTATGAAAATGTACAGGATAATAGAATATCATGGTATAGTTTTCTTTTATAAACCAAACACATAAGAAAACGGCTCACTGATATTACATGAAAACAAAGAATGACTGTTGTTTCATCCATTAAATGCAAAGAAAGAAAGAAAGAAAGAAAAAGAAAATCAGATACTGGACTTATTTATTAATATATTCTGTCTAATTTTAATAATAATAATAAGGATAATAATAATAATATAGCCACTCATTATAATAATAATAATACTACTACTACTACTACTACTAATAATAATAATTGTTGTTGTTGTTCTTGTTGTTGTTATTATTATATGAACTTGACAAAACTACTCTCTCTTGTCACTAATCCTTTTGCATTATGCTCTAGTATGGGCAGTTTTCTCACTTATACAACTGTAGTTTTAAATAGCCTTAAGGGAAGATATTACATTCTAGTCTGAGATCATAACCAAATAAGCAGTCTACACTGGAGAACAAGAAGATTAAGTATGTGAGTGTGCACATTTAAGGAAACCTAAAATGTCACGATGCCTCTTTGAAAATCCACATTTGAAGCGCTAAAAAATGTCTTTCTATCAAAGCCATTTTAGCATACAGTATGACAGAAACTGAAGATGAAAGTGCCAGAGAGAAAGTCAATAAGCTTGTTTCAGGTATACAATGTACAATGTAGGTATACAATTACTGACCGCTGTCCATGTCCTGTTACTGTACTGTATATTCATCCATCCATCCATCCATCCATCCATCCATTCACCTATTTTCTATGCCACTTATCGTGTACAGGGTCAAAATTAGAATTAAAGTATTCACCATCGGAACAGCCTTACAGTACAGCCATTTCCTATCACCGTGCTCCCGGACTTATTCATTGATTCGGTGAGGCCGACTCATATCTCCCGCATCCCCCACACGAACACATACAATATACCAGACTTTGGTATACATATAAACATTTTTTTTTTGTGTCATATTTATATTACGTCAGCCTCGATAATACTTATTGATTCATTCTGTCTATACTGCTTATTCTTTACAGGAGCCTATCCCAGGAGACTTTAAGCACAGAGATCCATCACAGGGCTCACACACACACACACTATACAGGCTAATGCCAATCAGCCTAATCTGCATGTCTTTGGACTGTTGGAGGAAACCAGAATACCCTGAGGGTGTCAGGCCACAGTGCTAACCTTTTTGCTGTGCTCCAACAAGGTGCAGTGGCTGATGGAAACTTTTGCTTGTCTATACTTCCAGCAAAGTAATGAAGCGTTCATTGTTCACTTATTCCTACACTGTTTACAGTTTCTCTCCCCTCGGTTTGGAATCGCAATTAATGAGGCCGAATTCCCCCTGGGAACTGCTAGCCAGCTACACTGTATACATGTGTTTAACATGCTTATCCACAAGTCAAAGGAAGGCATGAAAAAAGTGGGTGCTGTATCAGGCCTGCACGATTTGATTAAAAAAATAATAAATCACGCTGTGATGAATTTGATAAATATTGAGATTGTGATTTAAACTGTGATATGTAACAGTTAAATATGCACCGTTTTTCACTCAATTTGCATATACAGTATTTTGCAAATCATATTCCTCAAGGCCAGGGGTGGGTAGAAAGTGGTTTAAAATGTAACGAAAGGAGCTCTACATAAATTGCTGACTATGCATACATAACCAATAACAAATTGCAGCCTTTTGTGATTAAATAATTGCCCTGCTGATTATTGCAGCTCTAGTGGGTGTGTATTAACATATGCCCATAACCATCTGCGTGTGCCAGGATGCTGCGCAGGTAAAGGGTAAGCATGGGCAACATAAAAGAAAATGATCACGCATTTATCACAAAGCAACATTAGGCACATCCGGTTCCAGGAGCTGCTGAGAAGCATTTTCTGACTCTTGAGACCAGACCTGTTGGCTACACTGACATAAACAGCCAAGCCTAACAGATAGAGAAATGGAAACTGATGCAAGCATCGTTCATGCTTGAGAGAGCTGGACCCTGGTTCAGTGCCAGTGTTTCATAACAAATGACAAGGTCCTGCTAGGAATTAGAATAAAGTGAGCAGAGGAACATCAACTGGAAAAAAAAAGGGTATTTTTCAGACTGCTGTGCCAAAAACTAACAACACAAATTCTCATTATCATTGTTTGTCTTCCTTATAACAAATCAGTTCAGAGATGCTGGAGATTCAGCGGCAAATTCCATTTCGTCTCAGTGTGCCATGCAGTATTTGCTTTCTATTTTTTCAGCAGAATTAGTTTGTAATTATAACCAGCTAATTCATTTCAGGAGGCCACAAATCATATATAACTCTTTTTGTCCCAGTCTGTAAATAATCTGTACTGGGGCTGCACAACTCCAAATGAAAAAGAGTCGCGTTTATTTCGCACTTCACAATCTTCAACCCACCAAACAATGCAACCATACAGTAGTAGCTGGAATTCTCCCCACGTCCACATGGACTTCCTCTGGCTCCTCCCGATTTCCTCCAGATGACAAACAGGCCACTAGCTGAATTACTCTAGGTGTTGATACGTACAGTATGTAAATGTGTGTTTGTGAATAATTGTGGTGCCCTGTGTTGGATTGCTACAACATCCCATGCATGCCATGCAACCCGGACCAGGATAAAGTGATAACTAAAGATAAGCAACACAATAATTAACAGAATAATAACGAGAATGATAATCTCTAGATGTGTCAGTTATTAATCTATAGTAAATTTCCTCAGACAGGAAAAGACAAAGATGATGGAGCATGAATAAGAAGTGACCTTCCACAGGCAACCGTACTGTATGGTATATTCCTAGACAAGTATGTTTCAGAGTTTTGTTATGAACCACACGTCATTCTTTATTTCTCCATTCTTGAGTATTTTTTTTTAAACAAAATTAAATTTGCAATGTAGAGTAAACCTTGCGATACATTGGTGCAATTTGTGCAACCTTGACATAGAGGTTTCTGTAATAGTCAGTTGTTAGCCAGACAATGAGGCTGGCATTTGTACTTTATGTCTCAGATGAACACTGAAATGACGTTCATATGTTTCAGGATGTAACTTTGTACTGTATAGTGAGCCTGATGCGACATTTTGACTGGCCTGAGAGGAAAGTTGTCTTGACAAGTGTTAAGCCTGACTCATGCTTCTGCATCTGCATCAAGCGTACACGGGGCCTTCGCCATGGGCTGTGGAGATGTGAGCATTCATGCTTGTGTGCTGGCGTGTCTGTGGTCGCTCTACAATTCCACCATCAAACCACTAGTTGGCAGGGTGCTTTCTATGCCACTGTGCTGAGGCTTTTCACCACTCTCTGACAAGCATTTTTTGATATACTACAGTACAAACAATGGCAAATAAACCCAGTGGGAGCTAATAGCGGTTACTTTTACTCAAATTACTGCAACGCAGAAACGAAAGAGGACGCCGGAGGAGACGGTCATGACAATGTTCAACTCAATTCAAAAATAGTAGCGTAAAAGAAGGAGCAGGAAATGCATTCCTACAGTACGAGGCAGACCAGTCACAGTTGTTGCTGCAGCATGTAGTTACAGTACATTCCTGTACAGGTGCACTTCATGCAGAAACATAAACCAGCCTTTAGAGTTAAGGGTTGTGGCAGGACATAAGTGCGGACATATATTTTGTTAACTTACAAACACAAACATGGGTCATACACTAACACACTGAGAATCAACGGAGAAAAACAACACCAACACGAACGCCAACACAAACAGATGCATGAAAATAATGCCAAGAACCTAGGAGCTTAAATAAAGAACATAATCATGAGCGAAGTAAGGACACCTGAAAGCAATACAGGACAGAAATCACAAAGCAATACACAATGAAAAACAGTCCTTCATTGCAAGGACTCCAAAACACCAAAAAGTCCAAAGAGACGTGTTTGCAGTAGTGCCTCACTGGGGGGGGGGGTAACCTCGATAATAAGTGTTAACTAGTTAAGTTTCTTAATAATGGGATCATACACAAACGGACCAATTGTCAAATACTCATAGAATAGAACAATATGGATTTTATTTGCACCAGATTCATCAAGGAATAAAAATGTCACAAATTTCACCGTACATGGTACCATGTTTAGAGTAAATCTAAAAAGAAATTTGTTGGCATACAGTGTACAGTACTATAAACACTGGTACTAGATCAGTATCATCAGACAATAAAAGTTTTGGGTTCTTGCTAAGCATAAGAATTGCAACTGACATGTGCATTAGTTTATGGGAGGAGTTGAAATGAAACAAATCGACAAAAACTCTAAACTGTTAAGCATCGCAGTTATCAGTGTCGTCTGTCTCCTCCCTGTACCCTCCCTCTAATTCACACAGTCACAGTCTTTGTTGCATCATACAGTACAGTACAAAATCGTCTCGTAAGGTTTAATCCTCACACCAGCATTCAGCATCACAATTGCCCTTAAATTCTGTGAGTATTTGAGAAAGGTCATTACTCACATTGTTTTTGGCATATACTGTACCATCACAAGAGGCTTTAGAAAGTTTAAACAAGCATTTCTTCAAGTTTTATTCAAACGAAATCATGGGTTTGGATAATTGGGGGTTGTTAGATTATTCAGGAGCGATCAAGCATGACGTGAAGCAAAAATTGTTTTACTTTTAAAAAAACTTTGAAATGATAGGATTCTTTTGCTGCTTTGTATATTTTTATGCATTATTTCCACCTACCTGTCTCTGCTGTATATGCATGCACTGAAGGCAAGAATAGAGTGCAAATTTAGCACAGATATTTGGATTCAATACAGGTCCATTGGCAGTCATGTTTGTGTATCGTGCTGTAGTACATTGTAAATTGTACAGTAATGCACTATAAACAGTGCACTTGTTATAGGTAGGCATGAATGAGTAAACAGTAGACAGAATGTCACACAAAGTAATACTACAGTAGATGGTGAGGGTGAACGAGAGCAAGAAACCAAAAAGTGGAATTAATAGAGGATAAGGTGGAGATAAGAGGGTGAATCTGATGGTCACTGTCTCTTCCTTTTGACCTGCTTAAGGAAAGGTCAAGGTGACGTAACCTGCAGGTGCTTCTAATGGCCTCAGTTTTCTCCATGTGATGACGGGATTCACACAAAGATCATGCTCTCAGGCTCTGTTGGATTAAGATCTGGGCCCGTATTCTCAAAGCTTCTTAGAGTTCTCTCAGAGAGCGCCTATCTTAGCTTAAAAAGTCCTAGCTGGGAATCTTAGACTAAATGTGATTTAGGAAACTTCTCAGAACTACTCTGAGTAAAGAAAGTACAAAACTCTTCATCTTAGTGAGGAGGTGTGGTCGACCCTGTTGCTAGGGATGATGCAGCAATTCAAGGACTGTGATTGGTTGATAAAAAATAACCACTGATCCTGTGTAAAGGTCTTGAAATGCACTCTTTGTGAAAACAGAACACATGATAATAGAACAGACAGTGAAGTCATAATTTTTGTATATGAAGAAATTGTATAATCATGACTACAGGCTACTTCATGCAAATAATTATACAGATACAGATAATTAAAACAGCCAAATGTTGATAATGTGTCGACTTTTGAAGCAACCAATTTCTACACAGTAGTTACTATATTTAAGTTCTCACATTTATTTACTAAACTGATTTTATTACTTGTAATCCATTTCAGATTGACGGGAGCAAATGGCTCAGCTTTTACCAGTTTACATGAATACAGGACAGTTTATTTAAGTTGCAGTGTTGGGTGGTATGTAGCCAACAATCCAAGAGAGATGGAAGGAAGTAAAAGAACAAGAAAACCAGACTGGACAGAAGAGCAGCGTTTTTCTTTTAGCTTTGTGTTCAGTGTTTGGAGAATATTTTTTTCTTTCTGCCAGCTTTGTCCTCTGCTATAGAAACTCTTAAGCCTCTTAAAAGTCCTCATCTCTACTCTTAACAATTTTTATCTTAGGAGCTGTTTTTAGGGCTAAGATGTTTTGTGAATCATTTTTATCTTTACTAAGATTTAATCCTAAATTTAAGGGGAAATTCTAAGAAAATGCCATAATTATAAGAATTTTCTTAGAATTTCATCACTAGGAGCAACTTTTAGGCTTAAGAAGCTTTGTGAATACCAGCCCTGGTGACTATCATGTTCAGGAAAACAGTTTAGGATGGTTTTAGCTTTGTGATATGGCATGTTTTCTTGTGGCCATAAACGGATGGACATGATCAGCAGCAACAATCAGGTAGATTGTGGCATTTAAGCAATGCCCCAAAGTATACCATATCTTTATACAAGATAAATTGTGATCCTATCTTTCCGAAAAACAGCAGCACAAATTGAGTCTCATCAGACCAGGCAACATTTTTCCAATCTTCTTTCTGTTGTCGAATTCTGGTGAGCCCATGCACACTGTAGCTGCAGTTTCCTGTTCATAGCTTACAGGAGTGGAACCCGGTGTGGTCTCCATCTGCCATGTTGTGCGTTCAGATATGCTCTTCAGAAGGTCTTGAATGTGATCACTTACTGTTGCCTTTCTGTCACCTCAATCAGTCTGGCTGTTCTCCTCTGACCTCTGGCAACAACTAAGCACTTTTGCCCATGGAAGTGCCACGGTCTGAAAAGCTTCTCTTTTTCTGACCATTCTGTGTAAACCCTAGAGATGGTTGTACAGCCCATGAAAATCTCAGAAGATCAGGAGTCATGGAAGATACTGCATGCAGACCAACTTGTATGGGATAAACAAGCATGCCATGTTTATAATCATTTAAATCACCTTTCTTCTCCATTCTGATACTCAGTTTGAGCCTAAATTCATTGAGTTGCTGCAGTGTGATTGGCTGATCAGGTTTCTGCATAAACACGCAGTTGAGCAGGTGTACTAATGAAGTGGCTGGTGAGTGTACAGTATATGGGTGGATTGGTAGAAACTCACTTATGGTTACTTTATTTCTCACTGCTTCAAATGCAGTATATGTACTGTACATCATATACTATATCTGTAAATTCACATTTCTACCATCATCTGTTTTTTTGTTTTTTTTTTCAACCAGGTGGTCTGAATTCCTTTAAACTGTAATGAAATACACAAAGCAACAATCACACAGTGGGTGTTAATTATGGCTGAAACGTTTCTTTAGTAATTACATCTATGAGGTTCCCTGGTGCAGCTATTAGGATTGCAATCAACCACTCAGTTTTGATTATGGACAGTTTGGAGAGTTGCATGACATTAAGTTATGAGCCCACCTGCTCACGAGCTCATTTCACACAAATCACATACTGTTCTTGGGGGGAAAAAAAAGGATTATGCTAAGGATGTGTAATATGGAATCTTTACTAAACTCCATATTGAAAATATTGATCACACTGAAAAAGGAAATGGCTCAGAATACATATACTGTATTAACAGGTTAGTGAAATACAGTACTGAAAAAAAAGAACAATGTATAGAGCTTTCCATGACTATTCTGTACAAATTAAAGTTATATAGATTAAAAAAGCCAACATGCATTTCAGTCTTGTTTACAGCTCTAACTCTGAATCGATGCATCAAAACACAGATGCATAAATACAGTATGTACACAGGTTCATGCATAGATCGCTCTTTAGATTTTCACAAACATCAAGACTCTCTCTCACTCACACCCAGACACACACACACACACACACACACAGGATGAGATGCTCATGTCCAGACTAATATAAATATAATCCCTGTTTCTGCACACTGCAATAAGCAATCTGATTCCCATCTCAAATACAAGCACAGCATGCCACTAGCAAGCAGGATCAAACTGCATCTCATTCCCACCTCTCTTGTCCTGATGGTATAACCCATGAGCATCTTTAAATATGCTTTTATTTATCTGTGAATCCCTGCTTCAGGGGATATATGCATGTGGATAGCCTTCCTTCTGGCTGGTTTCCACACAAATCAGAAATAAGCTGGAACCTGGAAACTGGAAAACAGCAGGACCAGGACCTTCCTTTCTATCTTATTCAAAATCTGTCTTTATCGCATCCCGATCTCAAGAACTGTGATCAGAAAAGGGAAAAAACCACAACAACAACAAATCACTAATAGTTAGATAAAATGACAGCACTATACAGTATGTAGACTGCTGTATATGTGTCATTCAATGTGTCTCGAGAAGAACAAGCACACACTGATAAAAGAAGATTGAATGAGCTCCCTGGGGGTTTTGTAGATTGTACAAAAGGGGCAGGCAGTACCATTGAGAGAGGGATAGTGCTGATACGCATGAAGTATTAGGTGACCCCAGATGAGTGCAGAACATCAAATCCTCCGCAGCGATTCCACTGGAGCGCTGCTCCAAATACCAATCGTGGGTCCCGCTGGTTGCCCCGGCAACAGCACTCCTCTCTAATATAGCAAGCAGCAGGCAAGCAGAGAGAAGGTTCGTTTTTTTCTCTTTTGCTCCCCCCCCCCTCTTCAGTCTCTTTGGGTCACTGTCTTTCCTGTTCCTTTCCTATCTTTTATCATCCAACCTCCCCCCCCTCCCCCCAATCGTTTTGCTGTTCCTTCTTTCTTCATCACACTGCATCTGTAATTGTATCATATCCTTTCTGCATGGTTTTCCTCTGCTTTTTTCGGTCTTCAGTCATCTCACTGGACCTCTGACTCCCTCACACACACACACACCTACTGCCAAAGGAAGGAGCGTTAATAAATGAAAGCTGGCAGCAGTAGAGGTGGATAAACTCGGTGACTCTTGCTGGATAATTTGGGTCTGCAACAACAACAAAATCCATGTCTCCGTGCCATGCCGTAATGTCCGATCTCTGGCTGTTGTTCACCTGTTGTGGTGGACTGTTAAACTCTTAAGCTACTGTGCTAGCATTTTTGTAATAAGAAATCAGTGATTTTAGGATATGGGGGGGGGGGGGTGGAGGACGGGTCATGCAACCTGCCAGACTGACAGAGTGAATTCCAGATTGAAAATAGATCACATCCAGACATCTTGGGAGACCGACAGTAGCTGATCAGAATGACGAATCTCCTTAAAGACTCTTTCTGCACTGGAAATATTCATAGAGAAGGACAAATCCTCATTTACTGTATCGTCATGAGAATAACATCTGATGTTGTTTGTCTGCCAAGAAAGCTGCTAGTCTCGGAATTATATGATTTTAAAATGATTTATTTATTTATTTAATCAACAATACTATAAATAACATATTTTTTTAATTAATTAATTGCTTCCATTAATTTGGCATTAAACCATATTATCAATTCATTCCCTTCTCATTTCCGCCTTGTTCAGTTCCCTCTGTCTCCTTGTCCATTCTGAGGAACAGCATGCTGTCTTTTTACACACTGTTGGGTTTAGCACTGCCAGACTGGCCTTTTCCAGCCCAGTGACGCTTGTTCTTATCTGCGTGCACACACACACACGCGCACACACACAAACACACACACACACAAACACACACACACGCACATAATCCAACAACCACAAAAGCTGAAATGAAACGATCATCTTACTGATTAAAATGATTGTCATAAATTATGAATCAGAAGATCCACAACTCTAGTAGTGAGAATGCTAGAACAGAACCGTCTCAGGTTCAGAAAACCCACATTCTCACCGGGCCAATAAAGGAGAGCTGGATTTGTCTACAGTGCCCTCTGTTGTCTACTGCAGTCGTAGTAAAAATATGATTGAGGTGCTGCAACCCATTCAGTAACAATAACACATTACCTTATTAGGCATAAATAAAATATTGTGTCACAGAATGAGTCAGAACATCTCCGAATCAAATAGTAAGAAACAAAATGCAAGTGTGGATGGTACTGAATTTGAGACAGTACTTGCTAATGGTACTAGCATTTTAGCTTGATGGTATTCTAATACCCGGACTTACTAACAACAGTCTGAGAATATGATTTTTAATATGGACTACAAAGAAAAAGCTGCCAGGCAGAAGCTGTATTAGACATGAATTAAATACTTTGAAGAATATGAAAACATTTCTGAAATACTTATTATGCCGTATCCAGTAACCATTTTTATTATCCTGGGCACAATAATGTGTTATATAGGGGGTGTTATATGGTTCTGCCACAAGGTCTTTAGCAGTAGAACCTTTGGGTATTGTGTGGTTTGGGGCCTCTGTTTATTGAAGTTGTCTGTGTGGCGCGTCCCACGAGTGCTCAGTCGGACTGGGATCTGGGGAGTTTGCAGGCCAGGTCGTTAGCCTTGGGCGCTTTGCCTGCTGGGCCTCATGCAGAAAATAGTTCTTAATGACATTGGCTGTTTGCCTGAGGTTTTTGTCCTGAGGCTGAATACATTTGGTGCCAATAAGACACTTCTCTTATGGTCTTGCATTTTGGATGAGTATCTGCCTATATTTCTCAGCACTGTGGACACCAATAATCCTGACCAAATCTCTCACTCCAGCTGCAGAAATGCAGCCTCAAACTTGCAAGGAATCTCCACCATGCTTCACTGTTGCATTACTGTACCACTCTCCAGCCCTTCTGCAAACCTCCTGCTACAGCCAAATATTGTTTCTTGTTTCCATGTCGGAGGTATGGCTAAAATTCGTCCATGAAGACTACTTACAGTATGGCCAAACTTCTCTGGACAACTGATCTCAGGGTCTCAGTTTCCATCAGGTCTTTGATGATGGCACTGCTGGACATCTTTCGATGTCATAGATAATAAGCATGATTTGTCTTTCAACTGCTGGAACAAAATATATTTAAACTCCAGTGTGCTTTGAAATTGTTGCCTGGGAAAGAACTTGGTGATGCATGCGCAATCTTGGCAGGGTGTGACGTGAGCCACAACTTGGCTGTTTCTCTCCCAGTTTAAATTGTCTACTGTAGCTGTTTCTGTTTCAGTTAATGACTGTATTTAAACCTACATATGAAATTTATGATCATCACCTATATAACTGATTAATCATAAACCTGTCTCTTATCCTCAAATTGATGCTGGTTTGAAGCCAGAGAGTACAGTAGTCATACCAAATATTGATTTGATTTAGATTTTTTCTTCTGTTCGCTCACTACTGTATGTAAAGCTTTCATGATGGCATTGCTGTCTTAGCTGTCTTGATTTTTGAGGCTGGTAACTCTTAATGAACTTTTCCTCTGCAGCAGATGTAAGTTTTGCTCTTGTTGTCCTGGAATGTTCCTCATGCAAACCAATTTCATCATGATGCTTGATGGGCTTTGCAAATGCACTTGACAATACTGTTTTTCAAGGACTATTTCAGAGCAGCTGACCTTCGTGAATGTCTCGGGGTACTTAGCTGTAACCCTGTTCCCTGACAAAGCGAGAACGAGATGCTGCGTGAAAATGCTATGGGAACATCTCTTTGTTCTCCAGTTGTGAAGCCTGTGTGTATCAAAACGCCGAATACTTCGGCTTATAACCTCAGTCAGGTGACGTCACCTGATAAGGTGCACCTGCAGATTATAAATAGGAGTGAACCGGAAAACATCCTCAGGTCAATTTTGTCTGAAGAATGTCCAGGCACGCCAGAAGTGCAGCATTGAAGCGCAGCATCTCATTCCCGCTTTATCAGGGAACAGGGTTACAGCTATGTAACCCGAGACATTCCCTTTCAAAATCTACACTCGATGCTGCGTGAAAACGCTATGGGAACGAGAATACCAACGCCGCCGCACTGCAAGTGTCTGGACCACCAGATTGTGTAGCGTGTGCGCACAATAGCCAAGGAGGTCTCAGACCTAACTCTGTCCTCCAAGTGTGTTACGCCGCCCCTAACGGTGCGGGAGCGAGCAGTTCGAAAAGATGCGGTTGGCTGGCGTCACGTGGTTCGGAGGAAACACGTGATAGTCTTCGGCCCTCCCGGCTGAGTGGTAGTAGTAGCCTTAATGTGGGAGCCCCCGAGTGACGGGGAGGAATTGGACACGGAGAAAATCGGGGAAAAAAAAACAAACAAAAAAAAAAAAAAAAAAAAAAAAAAAAAACAAAAAAAAAAAAACGTCTGCGGAGAGGACCAGCCTGCCCCATCACACACCTGCTGCAAGGGGACGCCTCTTGCCAGAGCAATTGATGATGCAATCCCCCTGGTCGAATGAGCCCTGATTTTCAGAGGTGAAGTGTGACCACACGCCTCATAGGCTAGGGCAATAGCATCTCTCACCCAGTGTGACAACGTCTGTATAGTGGCGGCCGCCCCCTGGTTGCGACCCCCATGACAAATAAAAAGCTGCTCTGACTTATGCCACTGGCTAGTGCGGTGGACGTAAATCTGGAGCACATACTGGACACAGTAAGTGAAGTCTTTCCTGCTCCGGAGCTGTGAAAGGTGGAGGACAGAAGGCTTGGCAAGAACGACTGGGTGCATGGTCGAGAATGGAACCTTCGGAAGATAGTTCGGGTGAGGATGCAGAATAGCTTTGACTAGCCCAGGGACAGGCAGGATAGGGAGACTCACAGAGCCTGCAGATCCCCAATCCTCTTCGAAGAAGTAATAGCCATGAGAAAAACCATCTTAAGAGACAGAAGCCTGACAGGCGCTGACTCTAGTGGTTCGAAAGGGGTGTCAGCCAGGCCTTCAAGCACAATAGCTAAGTCCCACGAAGGGACCATCGCTCTAGTGGGCGGCCCCAACCGTTTTGCTCCATGAATAAAACGGGCAACTAAATGGTGCTTTCCCACAGAAACCCCATCGGTCAGAGCATGCCGAAATAGCGGCTATGTATGTTCTGAGAGTACTAGGGCATGAGCCAGAGGACAACTTTTCTTGCAGAAAATCTGGCAGTGGACTGGGTCTATATGTCTTGCCATGCAAAAACTTTCAAATACACTCCATTTGAGTTCTTCTAGTGGAGGTAGCCCTGGCACTTAAAATGGTATCAATTACACTGGCTGGAATACCAGCATCTCTTAGTTGGTCCCTTTCAGGGGCCAGACGTGAAGGTTCCAGAACTCGGGCCAGGGATGAAATATTGTCCCCTGCGCCTGAGACAGAAGATCCCTCCTCACTGGAATCACCCAGGGTGAGCCGTCGAGGAGAGATATTAGATCCGAGAACCACACTCTGGTCGGCCAATGGGGCGCTATCGATAAGAAGCGCAAACCCTGTTGACGGACCCTCGTCTGGGAGCAGAACTATCAGAGGAAATGCATAAAGGCGTGATCTGGGCTACGTGTGGGCCATTGCATGCAGACCCAGGGGAGCTGGAGGAGTCAGAGAAGTAAAGGAGACATTGTGCTGCCTCTTGCGAGACGAAGAGGTCCACCTCTGCTACATAAATTTTCCCAGATTTGACTGACTACTTCGGGGTGGAGTTTCCATTCCCCATGTGTCACAGCTTGTCTGGATAGCAAGTCCACTCCTACATTCATGTGCCCCGGAATGTAAATCGCCCTGAGGGACAGAAACTTGTCCTGTGTCCAAAGCAGAACCTGGTGCGCTAGCTTGTTCAAGAGGCGCGAGTGCAGTCCCCTGGCCGGAGAACAACTGCTGTAGGAAATGTTTCAGGGCCAGAAACAGAGCCATCATTTCGAGGCAATTGGTGTGCCATGCGAGAAGATGACCTCTCCAGCTCCCTTGTGCTGGACGGCCATCCAAGACAGCACCCCAGCCTGTGAGGAAAGCGTCTGTCGTTGGCATCTTGCGATGACAAGACGGACCTAAAGTCGGACCCAGAGTCAGAAACCGGGGTCTGAACCACATAGAAAGGGTACGAAGCCCCCAGCGCGTAACCCTTATTAGCCTCTGGGGATTGGCTTTTGAGTGAAATCCCCTGGCTCTTAGCCACAACTGAAAATGCTCTCATGTACAGAAGGCCCAAAGGTATCAACGTGGCCGCAGCTGCCATGAGACCTAAAGAACTCGATGAAAATGATGAGTCACTTTCTGGCCTTGCTTGATTTCCTTCACAGTGTTGGAGGATGGATTCGACACGAGCGGGAAACAGCTGTGCCCATGTGACACCCAAATATGTTGTCCTCTGAACAGGAAAGAGAACGCTGCTGCATCCGTGCATTTTATATATAGGGCTAGGCCAGATGGAAGGACCCGATACTTGTAAGCTTGGCCCTCGAAAGCAAACCTCAGGAACCTCCTGTGTTGTGGCAATATTTCTATATGAAAATATGCATCATTCAGATTAACCGTCACAAATCAAACCTCTGGTTGAATTTGAGAAACAACATTTTGTCAACATTTTGATGTTCAGGCCAAGAAGATGTAAAATTGGACGCAACCCCCCATCTCTCTTGTCTGGCAGGGGAACATGATCTATGGCCCCTTTTCCCAGCAAAGTCTGTAATTGCCAAGTCAGCAGATGCGCTCGTTCCGGTTTCATGGAAGTGGAGACCACGCCATTGAAAACGTGGAGAACAATGTGCAACAGAGGGGGTGTTAGGTGTCCGGCATCCTGAAACAAGGCAGGAAGGAACCGAGCACCTAACATTTTGCTGGAGACCGCTGCTTCCTGAAACACCAGTGTGGCCCCTTCACAAAAAGCGCTGGAGCGCGAGAGAAAGGGAGAATTCCGTCTCATGCACGTCTGCCAAATCGGCACGCTATCTCCATGGAAGCAAGGGAGGAAGTCTCTCCCGCATGCTCACAAGAAGTGCCGAAGCGCGCTTGAGAAGCAGACGCTAAGAGCGCGAGAGAGAGGGGAAATACCGTCTCATACGTATGTGAGCCCCAGGAATGCGCTGCGGCTCGTGGTTTCTCTTTAAAGAACGTGAGCCGCGCATGAAGCGCCTTAATAGGGAGGAGATCACAATGCTCGCACTCTCATTGAAACCCAAGCACTCAAAGAAAAAGTTGTGGAGATCGCCCTTTGAAAGAAATCTATCACATGGAGGCACGCATCTCTCAACCAACTCTGCCATTATCGGTAAGTATTTCTTTCCTACCGTGATTCTGTTGCATGCACACACACACACACACACACACACACACGCAAACACAAAGCGGTCCTGAAGACAAAAAGATCTGAGGATGTTTCCGGTTCACTCCTATTTATAACCTGCAGGTGCACCTTATCAGATGACTTCACCTGACTGAGGTTATAAGCCGAAGTATTCGGCGTTTTGATACACACAGGCTTCACAACCGGAGAACAAAGAGATGTTCCCATAGCGTTTTCACACAGCATCGAGTGTAGCCAGTCATGACAATTTAAACTTTTCCATTCAAATTATGGATTTTATCATTCTAACCATAAACCCACAGACAACAGCAGACCAAAAACTGCTGTCCATTAAAAGCTGTCAAAATCCAATAGGCCCAATGTGTAAAGTAATTGCCCCTATATCCAATAACTGGTTTTGCCAGCCTTGGTGGGACCAAGTGCAATCAAGCATTTGCAATAATTGCCAATGAGTCTTTCACATTGCTGTGAAGAAATTTTGGCCGACTCATCTTTGCAGAATTGCTTCAATTCAAGCATAATGGAGGGTTTTCAAGCATGACTGGCCTGTTTAAGGTCATCTCAGTTCAATATAAGTCTGGACTTTGACTAGGCCACTTCAAAACCTCAACTTTAGTTTTTTAGCCTGCATGTTTTGGATCATTGTCCTGCTGCATAATCCAAGTGAGCTTGATCTTGAGATCATAAACTAATGGCCAGACAACTTTATGATTTTCTGGTGGAGTGCAGAATTCATGGTTCAAGAAATGGCTTTGTCGCACTTTCCAGATTGATATACGTCAATTACTTTGTATTTCATTTGTTCTTGAATTTCCTTTGACTGTGTTGCATTTTGAGATCTTTTAGCATGCTTCACTTTGTCAGACAGGTTCTATTTAAGTGATTTCTTGATTTAACAGGCCTGGTAGTATTCAGGCCTGGGTGTGGCAAGTGGAATTTAACTAGGTTTATGATTAAGCAAGGGGGGTGGAGGCATATTACTTTTTCATACAGGGCCATTTAGGTTTGGACATCTTTTAATAAATCATTTAAAAAGGGCACTTAGTAATTGCTCAGGTTATGTTTGTGTATTAATAAAAATTAGTCTGATGATGTCCATCATTAAATGTGACAAATAGGCAAAAAAGAAGAAAAGAATTCAGAACGGGGGCAAATACTTTTTCTTGGCACATAAGGAACTTTTTCCTCTAGCTGGGTTGTTTTATGAATTTACCATAACTTTAAGCAAAAGTATTTATCTAATTCCAAAAAAGTAAATATAGTAAGATTTTTTTCTTCCTAATCATCACCACCACATGAGTTTCCAAAGTAAAAGATACAGACTTGAACTAGTTTCACATCCAAGGACATGCAAGCCTTCCAACCAATGCATAAGCTTCTAAAAGAATCCTGGTGTGGCATGATTGCAATATTGGTACCAGGGTTTGATCCTGAGCTTGAGTTTCTATATATATTCTGTGTAGAGCTGCATGACCATGGCATTGTTGCGCAGCTTTGTTCCAAATTCTCCAGTTATCTCCTTCCGCCAAGAAAAACACACCAGTAGGTGGACTGGTTGCTCTAATTCTCTACTTAGGTGTGAATCTATGTGTGAATATGTGTGCATGGTGCAAAACACTGGATTGGCTTTCCTTCTAGAGTGTACTTTATCTGCTTCTCTTTGATACACCAAATTTATTTCAGTTAAAACTCAATACTCCCGACATTGGAAAAGGAAAGGAGAAGTATTGTCATAATTATTGGGAAGCATTTGTAAAAATGAGTTAAAATGTCATGAAAAATGGAATCAAGTGTGTAAGGAATCTCAAATTTCCCTAAAACTTGTGTCCTCCACTGAGACGCTAGCACTGACTGTTCGTGTGTGTCTGTGTATGTGTGTGTAGTGCAAGTTAAGTTGCAGTACACCAAGCAGTGGCAAACAAATGATTTGCTTAGTTATTTGCGCCACATATTGAGTACTTTGAATCACTGGGATGCTAAAAGTTTTAAAATATGTTATGATNTATATATATATATATTTGTCATTTGTGAATTAGCTAAGCTCTTCTCGTATTTTTTTTATAGATTGCGTCAATATTCTCTCCTATATTCAATGTCAGAATAGGTACAAGTACTACACTTTTTTTTTTTTTGCATTTCCAGTTGTCAATTAGTCTCTCAATCCCACCAACCATTTTTTTCTGAAAGCAAGTTATCAAGTAATCAAATCTTAAACTGTGATCTCTATTGGAGGCCAGACACCGATTGTAGGGAAATCGTTTATTTCCTGCATCCCTTCAATGATCGTCAGTGTAAGTGACTGACAATGTGTGGGACTGCAGCTCAGACATTATCCTATCACACCTCTGGATTCTCCCCACGCAGACAGCGCTATTGATATTTGCAACCTGTTAGGCCTGAGGGAGTGTGATAGAGAGTGAGAAAGCGAGAGAGAGAGAGAGAGACAGAGAGAGAGAGAGAGAGAGATACGGATAATCTGTGGAAATGTACTAAACACAATCACCTACACATACAACTCAATAAACGTAACTGTTGCTTCAATTGGTCTGGGACAATTCAATTACACATGAGTGCTAATAGGTTTGCCAATTGTGTGCTGGTGTGATTCGGAATGATACCCCTGGACACGCATCCTCTGTCTCTAGTTGTTACTTCTTCTTTCAGTGAGGAAGGACAGAATGCTTTTTTCCCCCAGAGCGCATCTACTTGCAAGTTAAATCTGATCATCTGAGACGGCAATAAGTGTTGCATGGCCACACATGCCCACATTTGGCTGAAAAAACAGAGAGGCAAGAAACCAAGAGATAGAGAATGACAAAAAGGAGATTGAAGAAAGAAAGAGTCTAATATGCAGGAGGAGGAAGATCCAGGGACATGGATGATAAGAGCAAGAAAGGCAGAAAATGTATACTTCAATATATTTGGTTCTGTTCAGAAGAGGCCAGTGTGAGCCCGATTCAGTAAGCGGCACAAAGTACATTCCCATTCCTGTAGGATATCACAGATATCAATCTGACCTCAGCCGTGAGGCACTATTACAAAAATCTAGAAGCGGCACGCAACTCATCTGGCATCTGCTTGTCTTTCTGTTATATCTGCTTCCTTTTGTCACACGCCAAATCAATTTCAATTAAAATGTAATGCTCCCTTTACTGGCCAAGTGCTGCCTTGAAGCCAATCAGCCCAGCCTTGAATAGCGTAAGATAGACTAAGATATGCTACAGTGCTTTCTGTAGCTTTATATTACAACATTGTCTGAATAAGGCTTCTTATGTGTAGCCCTTAAGGCTTAGAGCATTGTAGCCATTGTTTTCCTGCTTTTAAATAAACATACTATACATAGTGATCAGCACTGTGCTGTATAGAGTGACACATTTTTATA
>QMIH01001783.1:70820-98087 GCA_003987875.1 Clarias batrachus | reverse complement strand
CTACCATTTAAAACTATTTATTATATGAAGTGGTGCAGAAGTGTATAATAAACTGAAAAGATAAACACAAAAAAGATGGACAGCTATTTATTTAATTATCATTTTAAATATTTATCAACAACATCCATCCATCAATGCAGTATGTTTGCATTTTAATCGATATATCACATGCGTTTATCACCTTTTGATCAAAACGCTGCCCTTTGTAAAGTGAAACTGCTAGCCGCGAGTTTGAAATGAATTGTAGATTAATTTTAAAGCACGACTTAGGGCATCTCATTTCATTATTATAAACATAATTCATGAATTACACTCAAACGAGCAGTAGAGCTCTGATTAGACTACGTACTGTAGGATATAGGCTCAACATCCCGGAGCCCAAGGCTCATTGAAAAAAAAAAAAAAATTAACAAATATTGTAAGTAAACAGCAGTAGCACAAGTTTAGACAAAAAAAAAAAAGAAAAAAAAAGTGAATCAGTATGGTTCTGCCGGGGAACCCCCTGTTTGTTGGTGTTTCATGTTACATATTACTACCATGTTGATGATAAAAAATAATTAAGTAAACAAATAAATAAATAAATAATAGTGACATAGAAAATTTGAGGTCATACACACAAATACCATTTTATTCGATTCAACTCTGATCTCCAGTGGCTAATAATATGCGCTGTTATATTTTTACCTTACCTGGAGTTAGTAATAATGCAAAGTCTTATAGTCAGCAAGCAAATGTTGCTGTTCTAAAAATTTACACTGGGAAGATCTCTGGACCCCTGGTCTCATATTCTGTTGTGATGTTGTGATTTGCAATATCTGTTCAGTGTTACCTAGTATATCCCATGTGTTTATTCAATTGATCTGACTATCTTGCCTTATTTGTGACCTCATTAGATTTTTTTTTAAACATTGGCAGGCACACTTCATTCAGTCTTACCTTTCCAGTGCCTATGTATTACAATTAAAATTATGTAGGCATTCTTGGATTTACAGATCTGGCCATTAAAATGCACGCTTTTCCTGAGAGATCCCGCAATTTGGCACGTGACATGCCGCGAGATCCCACAAGCAACATTCAGGAATTTAAATAAATGTGTTGTGCTTCACTGAATATCCGCCAGATGGCGCATAGAAGGACTTTATCTAAAAGCCAGACCAAGTACAACGAAGAATTCTGTATAATTAGTTAGTCTAAAATAATGTCACTAACACACTTGGACGAAATACATTTTAGGCAGAGACGTCTGCTCGGTCTTGTTAATTCTTTTTAAACCCCTCAATTCTGCCAATTCCCCCATCAGTAAAACTGGTTTGATAAGTTCACACCTATCACGAATGAAAGGTGAGAAGAGGAATTATAGTAAGGGTCTGCGGGTGTTCACCTTCAAGTTGGATTCAGTGAGTAGACTTAAATAAAACAAAATTATGTTTCCTTCAGCATTGGAGACAATATTGTTTTAGGCAATTAAATTAACTTAATTAAAGATTATACATTTTCGTATTCTTTGTTGTACTTCTTCTTTTTGCACACAGAATTTGAAAGAAAATAATAGTGGGCTGGGGCATGTTATTTTTTCATGTAACCTAAAAGGCTGAATGAAGTTAAAGATACACAATAAATTAATAATTGCGTTTGCTTTACATTATAGCAACCGTTTCCTTCCTAGATCTTTTGTATGAACGGAAGCTCAACACATCTTCTTTTCTTCTTTTAATCTGTAATATTTAAGTGAAACATATTTAGCGTATATGCCTAAATATTCCATTTTATGGACAGGTGAATTACGAAGTGAAGACCTGTTGTTCAGTTAGTGTTAACTATGTGAAAGTCCTGATTTGTGAATATGCCAACATATCTTCGTTAAAACGAAAAAATGTGACGACATTGAGCACCATCAGAAGACATGAATGAACAAAAAAAACCCAATATATTTTTGTAAACATTCTTATATGCACACGAAGTGCTTCGGGCTTTTTATAAAAAATAATCATCTGGCTTTTTTGCTGTTTGTGTCCAGCATTGAATAATTATTTCATCCATTATTTGACCACGGCTGGAAATAATAGCTGGAATGTAGTTTTGAATTTATGACTGAAATAAAGCTGTTCGTCGGCGTGCGTGAACCCCGATTCGTCCGTAAACTTTCACTTTACAAAAGGCAGCGTTATGATCAAAAGGCTGATAAACGCGTGTGATTTATCGATAAAAATGCCAGAAAGTCATCGCGTCTCGCAATAATGCAGATCAAACACAATACACATGTAATAAATAAAAAGGAATATTTAAGCATATACGCAAAATACATTTCTTGTTAATTATTTTTAAACTCCTCAATTCTGCCAGTTCCCCCATCAGCGAAACCGGTTTGATAGCGTCACACCTATTGTGAATGAAAGGTGAGAAGAGGAATTACAGTAACTGGGGGTCTGCACGTGTTCACCTCAGAGCGCGCTGTCACGTTGTATTGAGCGAATAGAGTGAAACAAAAACAAAATAATGTTTGCTTCAGCATTGGAGACAATATTGTTTTAGGCTAAGTTTATTAAAGATTAATAAAAATTCTTTTTTTTATGTAACTTAAACAGCTGAATGAAGTTAAATATACACAATAAATGAATAATTGCGTTTGCTTTACATTTGAGCACTCATGTGTAAATAGCTTTTTCATTGTATATACTACCATATCTGTGTGTCTAATACTGTTTTATTCATATTTTACATTACATGCAGTTTGTAATTTACTTGTAATTGTACTTTTAAAATATAACCTACGTATCTACAGTATAAGCATATTTAACTACTTCAGCTGTGAATGAGAAATTTGGTCTGGCTTTTAGATAAAGTCCTTATTTGATATAATTTTATTATTTAATTAATTATCTTATCTTAATTATCTTATCTTAATTAATTGCCCACCTCACGACAGGAACTCCAGAGGTTCCTGGGATTCTCCAACTTCTATCGCTGTTTCATCCGAGGCTACAGCTCTATCGCTGCCCCCTAACAGCCCTAACCTCTCCCAAGGTCCGCTTTTGTTGGAGCCAGGAATCTGAGAGGGCCTTCACTGAACTTAAGAAGCTGTTCACATCTGCTCCTATCCTCACCATCCCGGACCTGTCATGTCAGTTCATTGTGGAGGTCGATGCCTCCAGCACAGGAGTAGGAGGCATTCTCTCTCAGAAGTCCGCCCATGACAACAAACTGCACCCCTGCTCCTTCTTGTCCCACTGCTTAACTCCCACCGAAAGAAACTATGGGATCAGAGATCGCAGGCTCCTGGCCATCAAGCTAGCCCTGGAGGAGTGGAGACACTGGCTAAAGGGAACGGAGGTTCTGCACCAACCACAAAAACCTTGAGTACCTACGAGACGCCAAGAGGAACTCCTGCCAGGATCAATTTCATCCTCTCCTACCATCCAGGATCTAAGAATACTTTACCAGATCCTCTCTCCAGGCAGTTCACCCCCACCCAAGACTCCACCACCAGTAACACCATCCTCCCTTCTCATTGCTTGCTTGCTGTGGCTGAGTTATATATAGAAACTAGGGTGAAGCAGGCCTTGTAATGGACCCATTAATTGTCTATTCGTCCCACTCACTCTACGCTCCCAGGTCCTGGAATGGGCAAACTGCTCCAAGCTCTCTTGCCACGCTGGCTCTGCAACTTCATTCCCCTTCCAAAACTCCTGTCTGCCAAGGAGACTGCGGAACTCATGATCCTCCATGTTTTTAAGCTCCACGGCCTCCCCAAGGATATCGTCTCTGATCGTGATCTGCAGTTCACCTCTCAGTTCTTGAAGGCATTCTGTAAGCTCATTGGAGCTACTCCTAGCCCGTCATCAGGATTTCACCCTCAATCCAATGGCTAAACCGAAAGGAAGAACTACACTCTCGAGGTCGGGCTTAGGTTCATGACCTCCCGGGACATCACTTCCTGGAGCATCATCCACTGGCCTGTCCCCCTTCCAGTGCTGCTTGGGCTACCAACCACTTCTGTTCCTTTCCCTGGAGGAAGAAGTCAACGTCCCATCGGCGCAGCATTTCATCCGTCGATGTAAGAAGACCTGGCTACAAGCTAGAAGGATGTTACTACGATCCAGCAACGCCTACAAGAAACAAACAGATCGAAGGCGTTCTCAAGCTCCAAGGTACAGGGTGGATCAGAGAGTCATGCTTGCCACCAGAGATATTACACTAAAGACCATCTCCCATAAACTCTCTCCCCGATATGTTGGTCCATTCAAGATAACCAAGGTTGTCAACCCTTGTGCTGTCAAACTCATGCTCCCCTCAACCATGCAAAGAATAAACCCCATATTTCATGTATCCCAGATACGCCGTCTCGTCTCAAGCCCATTAAGCTTGTGCCTTTGTTTTTCTTCTCATGTGTCTTTTCCCACGGTCCCGTTTCCGCTCCTCCTGCACACCCGTTTCCTATCCTCCACTGATTACTCCGGCAATTTAAGCATGCTCAGTGCGCTGCTTAAATCACTGGTTTATCTTGTGTATTTTTTGCCTCGATTCTCTTGCGTTTTATTGCAATGATTTCACGTTGCCATATTCGTTTTTCCTCGTTTTCTTGTCTCTCGCTTTTCAATTTGGATTGTCGCTGCTCAATTTCACAGCTTTTGATCTTGCGCTTCCTTGTTTTTGACTATGGCTTTTGTTCCTTGTTGTCGCATTGCTGCTTGATTTCCCGGTTACCAAATTAACGCTTTCTCTTTTGACTACGTTTTACGATTTGGCTTAGACACTGCGTTGACTGATCTCCCAGTATTGACCTTCGCTTCCTACCTCGCTCTCATCTAACGTTGTTATACTTCATCTGCACTTGGATTCACCTCATTCCGCTCCACCTCATGATGGCCCATATGTAAAGATACATACATAAATGAAATAAACTTAAATGTCCAAACTACAATATACAGTTTTAGTCTGTAATACATTTACAATTCACAAAACATAACAAACAAAAGCAAAATCAAGACACTAAATGATACTTATACACAATGTCACACTGCTCAATCAAAGTATAAGTTATACAGGAGTAATACAAAGGCCACAGCATTGAGACAATCTTCCAGTAAAAATAATCTGTCAAAAAGCAGATGAAAAATTTTAAAGGGAAAATTGGTTGCTTGCTGAATGTGAATGAAAGAGGGATAGGAACAGGTCAATGCCTGGAAACGTTATTGCGCATAGGCGCAAAGGGGTTGTATCAACATAAAGTCTTTAATTAACAACCAAACACACACAAAACATAGGGCTCTGGACATACAGACACACTTATCCAGTGTCTTTTTACACATATAGGCTTCTTTTAAACATAAACTTTTTTGGACCTTAGCAGACCCATTAAGCATTTAAGACCATTTAAGCATTTCAGCCACTTTAGGACTGACACGAGAGATTAGGACTGACACGAAGGCTTGCGGACTGACACGAAGACTAGAGACTGGATGGGACTGGAATACTAGAGACTGGACGGGACTGGAAGACTAGAGACTGGACAGGACAGGAAGACTAGAGACTGGACAAGACTGGAAGGGGCAGGAAGACTAAAGCCTGGACGGGACAGGGGTAGTAGAGACTGGACGGGACAGGGCTACTAGAGGCGAGAAAGGGAACACAGGAAGCTAGGTGAGCACCCAGGAAGCTAGGGGAGCACACTAGAGGCTAACAGAACATACTACAGGCTAGACGGGACAAAAATACTAGAGGCTGGACGGGGAAGGAACACTAGAGGCGAGAATGGGAGCACACTGGAAGATAGCGGAGCACCCTGGAGGCTAGGGGAACACCCTGGGGGCTAGGGGAACAGACGGGAGGCTATGGGAACACACTGGAGGCTAGGGGAACACACTAGAAGCTAGGGAGACACACCACACAAACAGCACAAGACTTAAATAACATTCAAGACACACAACACATAAGCAATTTCTGCAGTAATCAAACAATACTGTACATAGTACTGTCACATCACAATGGTGTTCCTTTAAATACACTTCACAGCACAGAAACTATTCGTTTCTGTATGGTACAGTTACATACTGTAATACTGGATGATACAAAATCATGTGACACATACAGTAGGTAGAGTATAAAATTGAAGATATACCTGTTCTACAGTCGGAATGTCCTTATTATCGATGCTACTGTGTACCGACTGAGGACAGCCCAGCCTCACCTGACTGAGGTTCCTTCTGGAAAACTGAGTTGACTAACAAAACTACAAAACAAAAACATGTGCACACAGCAACCTCTGGTGGTAGTCCCTTACACTACCCCCCCCCCCCAAGATGCTTATTGGAGGTACCCCCATCTTGTCCTTTTACCCAGCTTATGACATTGATGACGTGGCTCCCCGAGCAAGGTGGAAGTGTGGGTGAGTCAGAGCCGCCCCCGAAGCCGAGCTGTGGGGGCTGCTGCTGAATCCCTTGCTTACACCAGACGGCTGAGGGAGCACTGGATTGCCCCTGTGTATTGAGCGGCTGGTGCAGTGCTGGGTTGTCCCCCAATCCGGGCGATCCTTTCCATGGACCTGGCTGATGAGGCAGCGCTGGATCCTCATGTCCAGGCAGCAGAGGCAGCACTGCATCACTCTAGTCTGCAGAGCTTCAGATGCAGCGCTGGTTTGTCCTCCAAGCCGGGCGGCCGATGCAGCGCTGAGGCCTCCTCACAGCCAGGCGCTCCCTGACGAATTGGAGCGTTTGTGGTGGTTCTTGGACCAGGGGGGAGGGGGTTGGCCACTGTGGCACTGCCGTGGGCCCCCTCTGCTATGCCTTGTTAGGTCGAGCATTCTGTCACGAACCGGTATGACTGGTGGTTCGGGCGGATGTTATTGCCGTGGGAATAAAGGACAGGCATAGGCGCAGAGGGGTTGTATCAACATAAAGTCTTTAATTAACAACCAGACACACACAAAACATAGGAGTCTGGATATGCAGAAACACTTATCCAGTGTCTTTGGACACATACAGTCTGCTTTTAAACATGTACAAACTTTTCTGGACCTTAGCAGACCCATTAAACATTTCAGACTTTAAGCATTTCAGACCATTTAGGACTGACACGAGAGCTTAGGACTCACATGAAGGCTTGTGGACTGGCACGAAGGTTTGCGGACTGACACGAAGGCAAGAGACTGAACGGGACTGGAATACTAGAGACTGGACGGGACGGGAAGACTGGAGACTGGACGGGATGGGAAGACTAGCGACTGGATGGGACAGCAAGACTAGAGACTGCGGCGAGAAGGGGAACATAGGAAGCTAGGGGAGCACCCAGGAAGCTAGAGGAGCACCCAGGAAGATAGCGGAGTACCATGGAGGCTAACAGAACATACTAGAGGCTAGACATGACAGGAATACTAGAGGCTGGACAGGACAGGAACACTAGAGGCGAGAAGGGGAACACTAGAGGCGGACTGACACGAAGACTAGAGACTGAACGGGACGGGAAGACTAGAGACTGGACGGGACGGGAAGTCTCTAGTCTGGGCAAGAAGGGGTGCACAGGAAGCTAGGGGAGCACCCAAGAAGCTAGGGGAGCACCCAGGAAGCTAGGCGAGCACCATGGAGGCTAACAGAACATACTAGAAGCTAGACGGGACAGGAATACTAGAGGCGTGAAGGGGAACACTAGAGGCAAGAAGGGGAACACTAGAGGCAGACTGACACGAAGACTAGAGGTTGAAATGGACTGGAAGACTAGAGACTGGACAGGACAGGAAGATTAGAGACTGAACGGGACAAGAAGGCTAGAGACTGAACGGGACAGGAAGACTAGAAACTGGATGGGACAGGACTACTAGAGATGAGAAAGGGAACACAGGAAGCTAGGGGAGTACCCAGGAAGCTAGGGGAGTACCCAGGATGCTAGGGAGCACACTGGAGGCTAACAGAACATACTAGAGGCTAGACGGGATAGGAACACTAGAGGCGAGAAGGGGAACACTAGAGTTGAGAAGGGGAACACTAGAGGCGAGAAGGGGAGCACACAAAGCTAGGGGAGCACACTGGAGGCTAGGGGAACGCACTACACACACAAGACTTAAATAACAGTTAAGACACACAACACATAACTCCTTACATACTCAAAATAAACCAAAAAGAGACACTTATACATTACCCAAAACACAGAACACATCATAGCCCACATAACAAACATAAGTAAAATAAAACATAATCAAACCAAAACCAAACTAAAATACATGCCCACTAACAGTATTAATGCTCGACCCAGTTTCTCAGAACAACCAGCTATTTATAACAATACTAATAATGAGCTCCCTCGGTTCAGGTGAGCACCCGCATCACCTGACCGAAGTGCCTTCTGGGAAACTGAGTTGACTAACAAAACTACAAAACCAAAACAAAAATGTGCACACAGCGACCTCTGGTTGTAGTACCTTACACAGTCTTCTATTGGGGTGGATGTCCAACAAGTTTGTCCAAAGACTCCAGTTCCTGGAGATGCTTAGTATCTAAAGTCCTAAAGTCCTAAGATAATTAATTAAATAATACAATTATATAAAATAAGGACTTTATCTAAAAGCCAGACCAAATTTCTCATTCACTGCTGAAGTAGTTAAATATGCTTATACTGTAGATACGTGGATTATATTTTAAAAGTACAATTACAAGTAAATTAAAAACTGCATGTAATGTAAAATATGAATAAAACAGTATTAGACACAAATATATAATATGGTAGTATATACAATGAAATAGCTATTTACACATGAGTGCTCAAAGTAAAGCAAACGCAATTATTAATTTATTGTGTATATTTACCTTCATTCAGCCGTTTAAGTTACATAAAAAAATAACGTGCCCCAGCCCACTATTATTTTCTGTTCAAATTTAAAGATGCACACGCGTGTGCAAAAAGACGAAGTACAACAAAGAATACGTAAAAAAAAGGGTATAATCTTTAATAAAGTTAACCTAAAACAATATTATCTCCAGTGCTGAAGCAAACATGATTTTGTTTTTGTTTTAGTCTATTCGCTCAATACAATGTGACAGCGCTCTCCGAGGTAAACACATGCAGACCCCCAGTTACTGTAATCCATCTTCTCACCTTTCATTCACAATAGGTGTGAAGTTATCAAACCGGTTTCACTGATGGGGGAATTGGCAAAATTGAGGGGTTTAAAAATAATTAACAAGTCCAAGCAGACGTCTCTGCCTAAAATGTATTTCGCCATCACAATGTACTGAAGCTCAGCACGTCTTCTTTCCTTGTTTTAATCTGCAATATTGTGAAATATTTCGCATATATGCTTAAATATTCCTTTTTATTTATGGGGTTCACGCATACCGATGAACAGCTTTATTTCAGTCATAAATTCACACCCACATTCCAGGTATTATTTCCAGCCATGGTCAAATAATGGATGAAATAATTATTCAATGCTGGACACAAGCAGCAAAAAAGCCAGATGATTATTTTTATAAAAAGCCCGAAAAACTTCATGTTTATATTTGTTCCTTCATGTCTTCTGATGGTGCTTGACACATTTTTACGTTTTAACAAAGACATGTTGACTTATTCACGAATCAGGACATTTGCATAATTACTGTACATGTGTGCGCATCTCATAGGTGTGTGCGCGTGGAGAGTTTGTGTATATGTGCATGCATCTCGTAGGTGTGTGCGCGAGCATTTCATATGTAGTTGTGTGAGCAGTTAGTAGTATATATAGATGTGTGACTGTTTCATATATGTGTATGCAAGTGTTTCACTTGTGTGTACATGAGTGAAGTTTGATTTAATCCCTATACAGCGCCTCATAATTTAGGGCATCTCTTTTCATCAATATGAACATAATATGAAGCACATATACACACATTCATCATAAAATATTATTATTGTAAAACAAAATTAAATTCATGTTTGCTTCAGCATTGGACACAATATGGTTTTAGGCTAACTAATTATACACAATTTTTCGTTGTACTTGGTCTGGCTTTTAGATGAAGTCCTTCCATGCGGCATCCAGCGGATATTCAGTGAAGCACAACACATTTATTTAAATTGCCGAATGTTGCTTGAGGGATCTCATGGCATGTCACACGCTAAATTGTGGTAGTTCGCGAAAAATAAACGTGCATTCTTAATGGCCAGATCTGGGGGGTATTCCAGGAAGCAGGTTATGTGACATACCCGGGTAAGTTTAAGAGTAAGTTAGTGGATATCCTCAACTTTCGGTTCCAAAAACGGAGGTAACTCTGGGTATGTTTGTAACCATAGCAACTTGCTCTCTGAAGATAACCTGCTCGGTAGCAGGTTATGTTCCAGGGTAAGTTTGTTTCAGAGGTTTATTGAGCATGACGTGCACTTTTAATGAAGATCCTGTGGACGTGGAGGCACAAATTATGAGGTTAAAAGACCGTGTATTGATGTCTTTTAATTTCCTAATGATTATTTGAAAGAGTTATCGGTTTTCAAGGAAATTGATAATTTACTTAACATTAAATTAACTTAATCTCTTGAAACCGCATATTGCTAATGCTCAATTTAATTAAACACACTGAGTACTGTTAACTTAAATAATTGCAATTAGGTCAAATTAATAGACCTTTTTGAGTATTCAGAACTTTTTGATATTTTAATTAATCGTGAGTACGTAAGTAACAGTAACCGTCACCTTAAAATTCCACGAAGTAAAACTCTATAGAGCACTGGGGGCGCAGTGGTAAGTGTTTCGCCTGCCATGTGAATGGCCCGGGTCCTGTTAAAAAAATAAATAAAATAAATTTAAAGAAATAACTCAGTAAATTTTACTCTGAGTAAATTTTTTTATGAGCTACTTTTTTCTTTTACTTGAGTAGATTTTTATAATGGTAACTTTACTTGAATTTCAGTAAAATTTCCCTGAAGCAACAGTACTTTTTTCTTCTGCACACATAAAGTACAGTGCTCCCGCGGTGGCAATTTTGCAGGGTGCTTGGACCCGTCATCGTTGCTTGCAACTATATATATATTTTTTTAATCAAAATTAACTGCTGTCTTTTCTTTTAACTTCCAATACTTAAATACATTTAATATCAAATAATTAATTTTGAAAATTAAAGTACAATAAATATGTTAAAGTACAATAAATAGACTTTTACTTTCTTAATTTTTACTCAAGTAATATTTTAAAACGTGACTTTAACTTATACCTTAACTTTAACTTATATGTCATTTTCTGTTAAGACACTTGTAGTTTTATTCAAGGTTACTAAAGTTGTAATTAGTAAATCTTTACTTAAACTTTTATACAAGACTGGTGAATCTAAACTCACCTATTTTTTTTTTTCATTCTTCATGCTCTTTTTGCAAAGTGAAGACTTTTTCCTGATTAGTCTCAATAACACCTGGTTTCTTATGGCAACACACTCACAATCCAATGTAACACCAACTATTTACTGAATGTAATCTCTGATCACAGTCATTAATAAAGTTTTTCGATAACATTCCTTCCACAATGTTAACAGATAAGCACTATCCTTTCAGGTTTTATTAGACCTTGGGTTCTTGACCCAATTCAGGTAATGTTTATATTTTCTTATTTTCTTTGCTTTTTTTCATGTAGTTTGAAAGAATTAGCTAGAACTAAAGGTTGCAGTTTCTAAAAAAAAAAAAAAAAAACCTCCAAATCTCAAAAATAACTTAAATGAATAACAAAAGACATTAAGCAACAAGCATAATACATTTGGCACAGGAAGTATTAGTGCATTCATAAAGAGTTTATTTCCATTTGTGCCAAACATTCTTTTAATTAGAGGAAGACAGATTATTGGATGGAATGTCTGGTTCTTCAGATAGGGAAAATATCTAAACCATCTGTAAAATCGGGGTATGATCGATTCAGTGGATTAATTTATAAAACAGAACATATCTGAGAACATCAGGGACAATAAGTACAGCCTCAACCACCCAATTACTCCTCTGAGATGTCAGGTAAACGATCTGACTGAATCAGCAGCTGCTCATATTCATGTGAGAAGTACCGACATGTCAATCAGGATTAAATATTCTGAAATGGCCTTTTAGTTTAATCCCAGTGAAAACCAGATTTCTGCAATAGAAGGATAAATGCATGAATAAAATGCATGTTTTTAGCATGCTAATAAAATAGCACTAAGAGTGTAGAGTTGGGATGGGGTTAAGCAAGTCACTGTGACAATGAAATAGCAAGATGCATGTTCATGTAGCTTATTATGGCTCACCAGGCACATGTTGCTATTATATTTAACACCACCACAGTAAAAAGGACTCTCAGTCACAATGCTGTTGTGCAGTAAGTTATTATTTAATTGCATATTATACATACAGTACTAACTGTTTTACCAAAATTGTACCAGTAATACCAATTAATTTATTTCTGTTCATTTATGACATAAAATTTTTTTGGTAACATTTATCTTTTAATCTTGATATTAAGCTGCGACATTTTCTAGATCACAAACTCTTGAAATGTTAGATTACTCTATTTATAGTGACTTTATTTTAAAAGGACCTTTCTTCACTTTCTCAAATGCTGGCTGTAGATGCCCTTGTTTAGGTCACACTGGCGATATCACTGATTCAAAGATCAGTGACTGAACTTCTGGCCCTTTGTCTGGTATTCAGCAAATAAAACTCTAATATCACTGATCAACAGATGGGGTTATGCTGCATAACTCTCAGTGCTGCTTGGTGAACACAGATAAGCAGATTCATTGACATCCACCAACCAACTCTCTGTTAATTCCCAGATCAATTTGGAGGGGACTGAAGAGCCCTTATATATTACATATATATTTATTTAATAAAAAAAGCACAGTATATTTACATACAGTTAAACCTTGGATTGCTAGCATAGTTCATGCCAGATGCACTTGTACATCAAAGCGAATTTCCCCATAAGAAATAATAGAAACTTTGATGCTCAAAAATATTCATATAAAAATAATGAATACAAAATCTAAAGTAAAAACAAACAAATTAATCTGTACTCTACCTTTGAAAAGAACTGTGACTTGTGTTAGATGAGAGAAGAAGCAGGAGGAGGGGGGCCGGCCCGACTTAGAATTACTTTCACACACACAAAACACACACACACGAACAGAATCACCCCTGTAAACAGAATCATCTCCCACCCTGATGCAGCCTTTTAAACTTTTTTTTTTTTTCTTAACGGTGGCTGTTGTTGCAGTACAGTTACTAAAGAACAGTCACTACACTTGGACACAAAAAAAAATGCTTTATGCATGCGCACACACATGTGGTCACAATTTTATAGTAAACATGCATAATACATGCGTCCACTGATGTTGACTATACAAGTGACATATGTGCACTGAGACTAAGCATGGGAGACAATTACCCATGATCACACTGCAAGATAGAGAGAAGAACCATTGGCTCAGTCGTGACACTCGGCAGACTAAGCATACATGTACAATACAGTACTCATATAACAAGTTAAAATTTATTTTGCCCATCTTCCAAAACGCTATAGTCCTACCAACACTAATCTGCACTGAATTTTCTTTTTAATTAAGAAACAAGTAACTCTGGAAAAATGACATTTAAGTTAAATTACTGTTTTTATCACATTTATATTTGTTCAAATTAGTTAAATATTTTGTCAATCGTAATTTAAATTTATATCTGCATATGGGAAGTTTAGGTTATTCAGCAAGCTATTCACAAAACAAGAATTCAGCTGGAGGCGTCCAGGTCATATGGCATCTTCAGCTGAAATAGGGAAATATATATAACTTATGCTACTTGAGAATTAGCTTTCTTTGATACAGGTCTTGATATTTTTTCAACAGTCTTCAGTTTCTGAGAGCAATAGGATAATTGTGATAAGTGCAGACTTGAATGATGTGGAATTTCTTGCACACTACTAACAGGTGATATGCTCACTTGTAACTGGAATTATACCTAGAGAACAAGTGATTGATTTGCCCAATTTATGAATTACTTTTACAACAAAAAAGGTGAGGGGGCCAAGAGGTTGTGGCCTGTGGTAGATAGCGAAATGGCATAGATTCTTCTTCGGAGTCAAAGTAGTGATGGAATGTAAATCATTATAGTGAGGGCCTAGTCTAGAAATAGTCCAGAACATACTGTTACCAAAATTGAGTTAAACTGAAATAATGAGTAAATGAATAAAGATGCTTCATATCTCCTTTTACTCCACTCTCCTTGGTGCCTCCTCAGTGCATCCACAATGGCATCTGAAAATCGGAAGCATCACTTATATCACCTGCTCAACTTACTCTGTTGAAGAATCTGAAAGAAACAACTAATTGGACCTAAGCATCCAAAAGCACTCTTGGAAAAGTAAAGTGTAGGTAATTCCTTTCCCCCACCCCCTTCTATGTTACCATCAGCTAGTGGAAACTCTGAACTAAATTTCTTATAAAGAGATCTCTTATACACTGATCCCTTCAAGTTAAACTCTATATCATGTAGCATTGAGGTGAGTAATCTATATGTGCTCAGATAAGCTAAAATTTCATCAGTCAGTGATAAAAGTGATGTTTCAATTTTCAGTTATACTAAGGTCATTGTCAGCTAGGATCTACTGTGATGAACAATTCATGACAGAGAACGTCACTGCTTAGCTATTACTCCTCAAACAATTGGCAAACTGCCTTATCACCTTAGGTCATCTGAGACACTGGTGATTAATGAACATGCAGTCTTAGCTGTTTCCTGCGAATACTGTCAAACCTAAGGTTGCTGTTTCCCTGATCACTTCAGACAGTAAAAAGACAAATTTTTCTGTTATAGGGAAGTGCACCAACCTTTCTCTCCACCTTCACAGAAAGAAATTAGGCACAAGGAGTCACTAAATGGTGTTCTGGGTATTAAACTGATTTCAACCCAGTTAAACATTTTTTGATGGATCATTTTGAGCAGGATAGTTTTTTGGTTTTTGGAGCTTTGCCATCGTCACCCGTGTATAGAAAAAAATACATTTGTAGACTAATAAATAAATAACAAACACAGAATGTAAAATATTTTATATAATTTTGACTATAAACCAAAACAATCACCAAGTTACTGTATAAACTAAAATCTATGTTCAAAATCAAAGTTCAACTCTATTTATCAAACTAAAGTTTGTATACTTTAGTATCAAAACTAAAGTCTTCCTGACAGCAATTTACAGATTTTGCTCTTGTGTGGATTCTTGCTGTCGACTTCTACATAACCCCTTTCTTAGCACTTTACCTTGATTATGACAAATTTTTTTTTATATATGAAGGAGAGTCATTAAAAATTATCCACACTATGGTTATATTAAAACTTATGTTGGCTACACTGTCTTATCAGTGCCTTCTGTTCAAAGCCACTGTCTCCCCAGTCACTGCTCTAGAGGTGTTATTTTATACCAGTTCATCTGTAACTGCAGTGCGAGCAAAAATGGATGCCCCAATTGTGATATGTATAAAATAAGAGTAATATGCTGTGATAAATCTTTTGTGGTCTGAGGGTGTACCGAAGAACATAAACAGAATCCAGTATGTGAATATATGCAAACAAATTTTGGACCTATGCTCTATGGAACGTGAAAGTTTCTTAAAAAGAATCATTACTGGCGACAAGACATGAATTCAAAAGTATGAGTCTGAGAGTAAACAGAAGATTATGGAATGGAATCATCCTCAATAAACCATTAAACCATATTCTGCATCTACAAAGCTACAAGCATTGTGGCTGATCATAAACTTCTTTTTTAGAACTATTTTAAGAACTTTTTTTTAAATTAAAGAAATGTATAATGTTTGCTATTATATCATGAAAAATAGAGTTTCACTACCTCAACTCATCACAGAGTATTGCATGTGTTTTTGATCTTATTTGCATGTGCACTTTATGCTGTCTTTTTCCCACTTTTATATAGTTTTTAAATAGTTTTGTTAATTTAAGATGCTAATTAGTTGTCTTAGCTAGTTAGCTACTTAACAGTTGTCTAGTTTTGTTCATTTAAGTTGTTAATTTACATTGTATGTAGCACCTTGGTCCGGGAGGAGTGTTTGTATCGTTTCACTGCATACTGAACTGATTGACATGTCAATAAAAGCCTACGTGACCTGACTGCTCATTACAGTGAGATGCATTTTGAAGAGCTGAGGCCTAAACTTTAGATTAAATGCAGAATACTGCTATCCAATCTTGAATGACCTTGCACGTCTAAACACTGCCCACACTGTTGATACATTGAATTAAGGTGTTAAAGCATCCTCCCTATAGTTCAAATTTTGCTCAATTTGACTTTCACCTGTTTGATCCCCTGGAAGCAGTCTTATGAGGATAAAGATTTGTTTCTGATCAAGTGAAGACAGTGGTGCATTTGTGGCTCGCAGCTCAGCCAATACTTTTTTTTAAATGAATACTAATACGAAAACTTGTTGACAGATGGACAAAGTGTATTGAAAAGCAAGGAGATTATGTCAGAAAATAAAATAAATCTATAACCATAGTCCAGATCATTTTTGACTTACCTTGTATGTATATATACTATATGGTCAATAGTGGACACCTGGTCACCACATGAATATGAAATTTTGCAGATCCCAATCCAGAACTGTGTAATTTTAACTCGGGTCTTTCACCACCTCTGTACTCATCACCTATCACTTTGGATTTGCTGCAAATAAGCCTTACGCTAAGAATTTTGCTTTCTAAATCACAGTAATCTTCCATTATTTTCACTGACCCCTAAAGAAAAGTAGCAACAGCCCTGATTCAGTTATTCCTGTGGATATTGTCATAGCTTCTCTTTTTTCTCTGTCCCTCTTTCCAGGCTTAGTCTGTCAATCATGCTTTGGTGGCATTCAAGTGGCAACAGTGTTAATGATTCATTTCCCTTGTAATCCCCACTCAGCCTGATAGCACATGATGGCTGACATTATTTGTGAATGTTTGCCATTGTTTAGAGTGCTAATGTAAGCCCAGACCATTCAGCCACAGAGTGTTTTCCACATAGCAAAAAGTACATGCACAAGGAAATGCTGAACATGCTCTGATTTCTGCAGTTACTGGAGCAAAATATTTTACCTTAATAAAAATAGTCTGTTTTAACGGAACATTATCGATATTACTCTTGCATCTGTTCTAGATACATTAAATTTGTGGTGAGTGTCTATTTTATGACACTGAAAGTGGAACTAGTTATCACATTTTAAGATTTTTATTATCTAGATAATTACTAGTATTATTAGATTTAGTCAGCCAAACCAAGTATAAAACAGCTTAGGATTCTCTGAAGAAAATCATGTTTATTTATTTATAGATTAAACTGAATAATGTACATTTATTTACAGTGCCTTGCAAAAGTTTTCATACCCCTTGACCTTTCCAAATTCCAAATGGTTTTCAAAACTGTTTTACAAATAAATATCTGAAAAGTTGGTGTGCATATGTATTGAGCCCACTTGAGTGAATCGTTTGTGGATTCATCTTTCACTGCAGTTACAGCTGAAAGTTCAAATCAGAAAACTACCAGAAAACTACCCCAATCAGAAAACTACCCCAAATCAGAAAAAGTTGGGACAGTATGGAAAATGCAAATAAAAAAAGAAAAGTAGTGATTTCTAAATTTACTTTGACTTGTATTTCATTACAGACAATAGAACAGTGTAAGGGTCCACCCCTAGAGGGCATGTTTCTCTATTATATGCTGGAGCTCACCTGAACTGAGGTAGCTCATTAGTATTGTTATAAATAGCTGGTTGTTCTGGGAAACTGGGTTGAGAATTATTACTGTCAGTGGGCATTTGTTTTGTTTTACTTAAGTTTGTTTATAGGGGCTCTGTTTTGTTTTATTCTGAGTTTATTTAAATATTGTGCTGTGTTGGCCTCTAGTGTATGCCCCTAGTCTCTAGGGTCCTCCTGTAGCCTCTAGTAGTCCTGTCCCGTCCAGTCCTGAGCCTTCGTGTCAGTCCTGCAGGGTCTGAAATGCTTAATAAGGTCTTGTAAATGCTAAAAGAGACTGTAAACGCTTCAAGAGACTGTGCGTGTGTGTGTCTGTCCAGGGCCTATGTGTGTATTTTGTTTGTTCCTTTTTTGTTAAAGACTTTTATGTTTAAAAACAACCCCTCTGCGCCTATGCCTGCCCTTTCTGCCCACGGCAATAACACCTGCCCAAACCGCCTGTCATACCAGTTTGTGACAGAATGCTTGACCCAACAAGGCATAGCAGAGGGGGCCCATGACAGTGCCACAGTGGCGACCTCCCCCCCCCTCATCCGAGAACCACCACGAAGGCTCCATGCCTTCAGGGATAACCTCAGTGGAAGCCCTGGCTGTGAGGAGGACTCGGCGCTGCATCGGCCGACCGACTTGGAGGACTACCCAGCGCTGCATCTAAAGCTCGGTGGACCAGAGGAATACAGTGCTGTCTCCGCCGCCCGGCCAACAAGGATCTGGCGCTGCCTCATCAGCTAGGTCCATGGAGAGGATCCCTGACTGCCTCCACCACCCAGCGATGATGTCAGGTGGTTACTACTGCTCCACCCCGAGAGCGAGCTATGGCCGTGTCCAAGGCCCGGCACCAAGGACAGGACTGCATCCGCCGCCCGGCTGGAGGATAACCCAGTACTGCATCGGCCACCCGGATTGGGGGACAACCCAGCACTGCACCTGCTGCTCGATACACGATGGCAATCCTGCGCTGCCTCCATCTCCCGGCCTACACCAGCGAACCAGTGCTGCCTCCACAGCTCGGCTTGGGCGGCGGCTCCGACTCATGCTCGGAGAGCCACGTCATCTGCATCTGCAAGCTGGGTAAAGTGACCTTGGACGATGTAGACGTACCTCCAATAACGCTCTGTGGCACTGTAAGGGTCCACTGTGTGCACATGTTTGTTTTTTGTTAGTCGACTCAGTTTCCCAGAAGGCACCTCGGTCAGGTGATGCTGGAGCTCACCTGAACCAAGGTAGCTCATTAGTATTGTTATAAATAGCTGGTAGTTCTGGGAAACTGGGTCGAGCATTATTACTGTCAGTGGGCATGTGTTTTGACTTGGGTTTGTTTTGATTGTTTTATTTTACTTAAGTTTGTTTATAGGGGCTCTGTTTTGTGGCGTTTGTGTAAGTTTACTGTTTTGTTTTATTCTGAGTTTATTTAAGTATTGTGCTGTTTGTTTCTCTTTGTTTTGTAGCCTCCAGTGCGCTCCCCTTGGCTTCTAGTATCCTCCTGTAGCCTCTAGTATTCCTGTCCCATCCAGTCTCGAGCCTTCATGTCAGTCCTACAGGGACTGAAATGCTTAATAAGGTCTGAAATGCTTAAGGTCCTGTAAATACTAAAAGAGACTGTAAATGCTTCAAGAGACTCTGTGTGTGTGTGTGTGTGTGTGTGTGTTTGTCCAGAGCCCATGTGTGTATTTTGTTTTCCTTTTTTGTTAATTAAAGACTTTTATTTTAAAAAACAACAGTTAGTGACAAACAGCACATTATTTAATGTGTTCCTCATAATTTTTTTTTTTTCAAAATAAACACACATTGCAATTTTAGTTCTTGCAACACATTTCAAAAAAATGTTGGAACAGTAAAGCATTTACCACTTTGTAATGTTGCCATTCCTTTTCACAACACTTAAAAGATGTTTAGGGACTGAAGACACCAAATGATGAAGTGTTTCAGGTGTAATTTTGTCCCATTCTTCCTGCAAACAAGTCTTAAGGTATGCAGGTCGGGATTGCAGGCAGGCCAGTCAAGTGCCTGCACTGTAAAAAATTTGGAGTAGGATTTACTTGAAAAAAGCTTGGAAACAATTTTCACTCAGAAAAGACAAGTAAAATTACAAGAATTAGCAAAGTAAAAACCACACCATAACTTAAGAATTAATTAAAGTTTATAAAAGTTAAGTTTACTTGGGAATTTCCAGTAAATATTATTGACGTTTGTTCATAAATATATTATGATTTATTGCACTTTTTTTTACACAAGAGTCCTAGTTATTTTTTTTGTTATCATGAGTAATCTTTACTTTAAATATTATTTAAATATTACTTAATTTGCGATGTGGTATTACTACTGATGTTTTCAATAAAAAGAAAAAGACAGACATTTTCCTTGAGTATTTTAATTTAAATTAAACATCTTTATCACAGATTTTTAAATGTGTTTTTGTATACAAAACAGAGCACAAAAAAATGAACGTGAGCTGCTTACATACAACACTGTGATGAAGCAAATAATAAATAATAAAGTTTTCTCTCGCAGCACTTCACAACTGCATTACAACGTTCTGCATTACAATGTTAACCAATACAGTACAGAACAAACTTTGCTCKAATTTACATTAACAAACTTTTAAAGAACATGATCACTTGCCAAACAAATGAACTGCATACAAGACAACTAAATGTTGGTTGATCTGATTCTGTGTGGTGTCGGGACAAATGTATTCGAAGAGCATTAAATGTTTTAAATGAACAAGGGCAATCAGCATAAAGACAAGGGATTGATGACTGACACCCAGAATTTCCATGTTTTAGTCGTAAGTGTTTTAAAAGTTGTAGTCTCTTATTTGACTCAAAGCTGCATTTTTTACACAACCACCTCATGCTGTCGCACCTGCAATAAACAAAAGATGCACACATACAGTACTTGCACAGACACACATATAAACCAATTCAGAAGATGTAAAACAGCCCTGGTCCAGAAGAACTTCCAGTTTCGTTTTTTTAACGTTTTTAACCAAATAAAAATTTTACACAAACACCCTAAGATTTAATAATGAAACCAGAAGTGATGCTTGTGTGTTCATATCTTGCAAAGTTATATGTATATGTGAGTGTGGTTGTATATACGAGTATATCTATAGAAATCTGTCATACTTCAAAGTTAATCAATGTTGTATAGACTGTAATAGGTATTGCCAACTTACCTTGCATGTTGTACTGCCATTTGTCACGACGTGCCGCTCCGCTCCGCTCGCGTACGGCAAAGTTTATTTCAAAGTTCACTGTAAATTAAAGTTCTCCGACGATTACATGTAAAATACAAGACAATTGTTTTCGACACAGATGCTAGTTGCTAATAACTTTTGTTTGCGCAAATCGGTTGTTTAGCGAACTCAACTCTATCAACGCGCAGTCTATGGTGAAATCTTTAACCACCAGGACGGCTTAATAGCTCTATACTTTACTGCAACCGCAACTAAATTGACCAATAAACAAATATTTCATAACTTACCGTGTATAAACCTTCTTCGAGAAAAGATCCGTTGGTTTTCTTTTCTTCTGCGCGCCACTTCTGACCCAGGAGAGCATGCGCATAGATTGCCTGGCTTCGTGGAGTAAGCTTTACTTGAGTTTGCCATTTTTGCATAAGTTCATTAAATGACAAAACACAAAGTACATAATACTTGGTAATTTCCATTTGAGTTTACTCCATTTGAATATTATGTATTCAAGTGCAATACATTACAACAAAACCTCAAATAGCTTATTGAATTAAACGTAACATTTTCAAATAAAAAGACAAAATAGAATTTGTTTGTAAAATGTACTTAAATTATACTATCTTGATTTACGATCACAAAAAAACATTTTTTACAGTGTGTATCCTCTTCCTCCGCAGCCAGGACTTTGCAATGTGTGCAGAATGAGGTTTTGCATTATCTTGTTGAAATATATATGGGCGTCCCTGGAACAGATGTCTTCTTGAAGGCAGCATATTGTGCTCTAAAATCTCTATCTACAGAAGTGCAAGTTACCATTGCCAAGGGCACAGACACAACCCTATACCATGACAGACCCTGGCGTTTGGACATGTTGCTGGTAACAGTCTGGATGATCCTTTTCTTCTTTGGTCCGGAGCACATGGCGTCCATTTCTCCCCAAAATACCTGAAATACTGATTGATCTGACCATAGTACGTGTTTACACTGTGTGATGGTTCATCGCAGAAGTCAACAGCGCTTGTGGACACTTAACATAGGGCTTTCTTGTGGCACAGTATAGTTTTAACTGGCATTTGTGGATATAAGTACGTATTGTGCTACTTGACAAAGGTTTGCCAAAGTAGTCTTGAGCCCATGTGGTGATCTCGCTTATAGGTGAATAACGATTCTTTATGCAGTGTCGCTTGAGGGATTGGCGATCACAGTTGTTCAGCTTAGGCTTGCACTCTTGTCTCTTATGCCCTGAAATTCCTCCAGATTCCTTGAAACTTTTAATTATGTTATGCACTGTATATTTTTCATAACCAAACCCTGATTTAATGTTTTCCACAACTATGTTCCTTGGGCTTTGTGATGTTTGTTCACTAATATTCTCTAACAAACTTTAGCATGAACAAATTTTGCATGAACAGCTGCATTTATACTGAGATTAAATTACACAAATTTACTAATTTACTACTACAAATTTACACTATTTATTAATTAAGTAACTTCTGGAGGCAATTGGTTCCACTCTATTTTAGTTGGGGTATCAGAGTCAGGGGGGCTGAATACAAATACATGCCACACTTTTAGCCTTAATTTTCAGGACTCAGACACAGTCTCACTTTTTAAGTCTAGGCTAAAAACATACTTATTTAGCCAAGCATTTTTGTGAAAAGAATTGCCTCAGGTAAAGGGACAGATCTGGGATACTTACGGACATAGAGTTTTATGGTGAACTCATATGTTTGGATACAGTCTTCCCCTCTTGTCTATGTTTTCTTCTAGCTCTCCCTTTTAATTATGCTGTCATAGTTAGTCCTACCCGAATCCCTGATTGCACTCTCCACTAAATATACATTAACCTTATTGTGGCGGGACAAAGAGACCTTTACAACCTTATACAGCTCAATGCTGTCGCTGCTCGCTCACGGAGGACGCGGAGGCCACCCTTCCTTGAACGGGGGTCATCACACCAGGCTTCTCCCTACACACTCACCCCTCCCCTTTCGTTTCACAAATAAATGCACACTAAGCAGCACCTGCCGTCTGTGTCTGTACGCCGCTAGGAAAAGAGGAAGCTTTACATTGGTGGAGAATGTGAGCCTTGGACGCAGGCCAGGGGGCGCCCTCGACCCCGGTTCAAGTCATCACACACCTGCTGGAAGCCAGCCTACAACAAAATAACGTGCTAGAGCGGCTGGCGCAAGGACTGCAGGCGACTGCCACAGAACTCATGCGACTACATCAGCGTGGAGGAGAACATATACCCCTCCCAGATCCCCGGAAAGATGCCCAACGACTCATGTCCAAACTTTCCCCCTATGATGACGTCGAGGCGTTCTTACAAACATTTGAACGCACTGCTGAGCAAGAAGAGTGGCCAGTGCAGGACTGGAGTGCAATTCTTATCCCACTCCTATCAGGTGAGGCTCAACGTGCATACTTTTCCCTCGCCGAAAAAGCGACCGGCTCAAAGCGGAAATCCTAGCCCGGTGTGGGCTCTCTAGTTCCCAAGCGGCTTCGGAGTTTCAACGCTGGTCATACGATATACAATCGCCACCCAGAGCACAACTGGACAAATTGCACAGAATCGCGGGGCGCTGGCTCCAGCCGGAAAAACTCACCTCACGCGAAATCACGGAGCGGATCGTAGTGGATAAAATACTGCGCTCCCTACCGCAGGAAGAAAGGAAAGCGGTGGGCATGCGCTCACCCACGTCAGTGCGCAAAGCCATTGAGGTGTTGGAATGCCACACTGTCGCTTGGCCCAGAAAGACGAAGACGAAGAACTGGAGAGAGAAGACCCCCCCCTCCGCTTCTTAATGGGACAAAGGAGAGCGAAACCGTACACACCGCCGAAACCGCTGACCCCGACTGATGAGCCCATGCCAACGGAACCAGAACTTCGTCAAGCTTTTTCCCAGCGAGGATTCTGGGCTGGCTGTGGCGAGGCTAAAAGCCCCGTTCCAACGCGTTGGGTACAGGTCGGATGCGTACCGATACCGGCCCTTCTCGACACAGGCAGTGCAGTCACTCTGGTTCGCCCCTCGATCATTCCCCGTGGGGCAAAATCGCGCGGCCTCCTGCCGATCACTTGTGTGCATGGGGATCGACAAGAGGTCCCGGCGGCACGCATTATGGTGAAGGATCGTTGGGGAGCACACCTCGTCACTGCTGGTATTGTGCCAAACCTCCCTGTTCCTTTACTACTAGGGCAGGACTGGCCCAGCCTGTGGGGAAAACGCCGCCAGAAAAAGGGAGAAAGAGAAGGGATTCCCGAGTAGAATGCCGATCAAGGAGAAAGGCTGCCACGCCCCCCTGTCACTCCTGGATAGCCCAGACACAGAGAGAAAGTGCAGACGGGGAAGCAGAAGGTGAGCCCCGTTCTAATACTTCTCTCTCTTTGTCTCAGCAGGTGGCGCGAGAGGACAGTTTTGCGCGCATGCAAAAGGAGGATATGCGATTAAAGCACTGCTGGGACCAGATACGTGAAGTAGAAGGCACAGTTGAGGATGACGGCCACATAAAACCCGCTACGTATTTTCTAATCCGCAATGGGTTACTGTACTTCCACACGAACATCCGTGGAGAACCCAAAGATCTTCTACTGGTGCCGCAAGGTAAAATCGACACAGTGATGGACCTAGCTCACTCACATCCCTTAGGCGGTCACCTGGGAGTTGATAACACCATCAAAAAAATAAACGATCGGTTTCACTGGCCAGGATTAGATGCAGAGGTGAAAAACTTCTGCCAGAGATGCCCTGAGTGTCAGAAAACCTCCCCAAAAAAACCGTCCCCCGCCCCCCCAGTTCCACTCCCGATTATAGGAGTCCCATTCGAACGGATCGGAATGTATCTGTATTGGTGGTCATGGATTACGCCACAAGGTATCCTGAAGCGCTCCCGCTATGGAAAGCTACCTCTAAAAATATTGCACGCGAACTAGTCCTGCTCTTCAGTCAGATGGGAATACCAAAGGAGCTCCTCACGGATCAAGGTACCCCCTTTGTGTCAAAATTAATGAAGGATCTCTGTTTATTATTACAGGTAAAACGGCTCCGTACGTCAGTATATCACCCACAGACTGACGGGCTAGTAGAACCCTTCAACCAAATGCTGAAGAGAATGCTGAGGAGAGTGGCTGACGAGAAAGGTAGAAATTGGGACCAGCTTCTGCTTTACGTATTCTTCGCAGTTCGAGAGACCCCCCCAAGTTTCCACGGGCTTTACCCCCTTTGAACTTTTATTCGGGAGGAGACCCCGAGGATTGCTGGACGTGGCGAAAGACGCGTGGGAGGAGCAGCCTTCTCCTTTCCAGTCAGTGATCGAATACGTACAAGATATGCAAAAAAAGATTCAAAGTGTGTTACCCATAGTGAGGCAGTATATGGAGAAAGCACAAGCAGAGCAGAAGAACTCGTACGACCGTCCAGCACAACCCCCTGAGTTCCGACCTGGTGACTGGGTGCTCCTGTTGGTTCCCAGCGCCAACTGTAAGTTTCTCGCACGCTGGCAGGGGCCCTTCACCGTAACAGAAAGGGTAAGCGAAGTAAACTACAGGCTGCAACAGCCAGGTAAGCGGAAGCCATCTGAATTGTATCACGTCAATTTACTGAAAAAATGGATAGAACCAACACCACAGGTTTCAGCTATTGCTGCTGTGTCTTCCCCAGAACAGGCACAAGACCTAGTACCATACGGAGAGGACCTGACGCCAGCCCAGGTGCAAACCATAAAAGAGCTGATCGATCAACATAAAGACGTATTCTCCCTAGAACCGGGGCTCACATACCTCATACGGCATGATATTAAACCCCCCCCAGGTAGCATTGTCCGCCAGTGCCCATACCGTGTACCGGAAGCGCGCCGACGTGCAATCGAGGCGGAGGTGGACAAAATGTTAAAGGCAGGGATAGTAGAGGAGTCCATAAGCCCCTGGTCTAGCCCAATCGTGGTGGTACCGAAGGCCGACAGTACCCTACGTCTTTGTAACGATTTCTGCCGTCTGAATCAGGTGTCAGAATTCGACGCATACCCGCTGCCTCGCGTGGATGAGCTAATCGAGCGGCTAGGAAGAGCCCGCTTCATATCCACCCTGGACTTAACAAAAGGGTACTGGCAGGTGGCCCTCACCGCGGAAGCTCGGGAAAAAACGGCTTTCAGTACCGAGCAGGGACACTGGCAGTATCGAGTCCACCGTTATCGGACTAGTATCGGACTACATAGCACGCCGGCTACATTCCAAAGATTAATGGACATCGTATTACGCAACCACCGTTCGTATACCCCCGCTTACTTAGACGATGTTATCATTCACTCGAGTAGCTGGGACGACCATATCTTTCATCTGCAACAGGTACTGGCAAAACTAAGGAAAGCGGAGCTGACCGCTAACCCAAAAAAATGCCACGTGGCTGAAACCACAGGAAAAAAAGGTGAAAGCTATTCATAACTATCCACAGCCACAAACAAAGAAACAGGTGCATGTGTTCTTGGGGTATGTTGGCTTGGTATAAAAAACATACCAGTATTGTTAATTTAATAATGTACCTTTTTTTAAATATTTCTAATAATTTTGACAAAAAAGCAAGACAGGATTCCATCAGTGTTTTATCTTATCAGCTTACACTGCTTTCCCAACCAATTCCTGGCTGACATTAACTTGGTAAAGTTGTTGAAGTTGGAAACATTATTTTTTTTCCAAACAGAGAATCATAAATCTTCATAAATAATCATAAAGTTATGAAATGTAATCTTTTTATTCATATAATGTAATTGAACTGCTTCATTAGTCTGAATGGATGAGCAGTTCAGCTGCATTCAGAACTGGTAGCAAATGACCACTGTACATCCCGGATCCTGTACAGATAAGTAGTATAGAAAATGGATGGATATAAAGCTTAACAAATGCCCATATCTGCATTGTTTTATATTGTAAGATATTTCGCTCAGTTTACCACAGACACGAGATGAGGTCTTACGGGTCTTAATTTTATTAGGAAAAAGGGGTAAAGGAAAGGGTTTAAAGGAGGAAGGCCACACATAAAGTTCTGGACTTGGATTCTGGACCTCGATCTAAGCCCCATGCCTTGCTTTTATAGAGTGGAGCAAGCCCAAGATCCATTACAATTATCATACTAATCTAGCGGCTTTATTTTAGAACTATTTGTCACGGGGCGCCGACTATGTCGCGCAGGCTTGGGGAACCCAAAAGCAGACACAACAGATAGGACTTAGTTTAACTGATTTTAATGAYAAGATGAGAAGGATAGAAAAGAGGGAGAGGCAAAAGCAGAGAAGCAATACTTGGGGTGTTGTCTGAGGTGGGCAGTGGCGTAGCTTGGCAGTGGCCGTAGAGTAGGTTAAGGGAT
>QMIH01001783.1:54615-70483 GCA_003987875.1 Clarias batrachus | reverse complement strand
CTAGGCAAGAAAAACACAGAGCTTGGGGCACACAATAATTCGGCAATGAGTGGTTGCTTGGACAAGACTTATATAGAGTGAGTTGATGAAATGAAAATATGGAGCAGGTGTGCTTGAGCTGACGAATGAGGAGGCAATACCAAAGCTGTGGGACGGAATGTGGAGAGGAGTCACAGGAGATCAAAGTTTGGCTCGAGTCGTGGGCGTGACCTGGCGTGCCGTGACACTATTTGTAATTCCTTTTTTGCTTTAATTACAATGTGCACACATGCTGGCATCCTTCATAAAACAAGTTTATAAAACTCAATTAATTTTAGATTAAATCTGTCAGTGTGCCCCCTGACAATATATTTCAATAAAAGAGAGATTAGGCATGTGGAAACTATTTTTTTTTTATAGAAAGCAGATAGCATGGTCACTAGAAAACTAAAAAATTTGTTTACATTTAAATAGGACTAATGCATAAAATATTTAACATCTACTTTTTTGTTGTTGTTATGTGGACTTAATACACTGTATAGAAATTAACAATGAATCTGACCTACATACTTGTGTAAAAATAGCACTATTCTAACCAATTTAAAAAACTAAACAATAATTAAGTTCAAATTAAGTAGCATTCAGTCTAATAGAACCACACAAGTACAAAACCCTTGGTAAAGTGGCAACCAGAAAGAAAAAAAAAAACAGATTGTAGGTAAGTAATTTATTTTATCAGTTCTATCATTGGTGGGGAGTGTGTGTAAGCTCTAAGCCCTCTGTAACAACACATGTCACATGTCACATAAGCTGTGACGTCAGTCAGCCTCTGAGCCTCATACTCAGATAACATCTGCCTTCTACAGCTACTGTTCATCTCTTGAGGCTAAAGCATCCCTCACTTTCTGCTTGCATCTGTAATTGGACAAGATGATAAGACTCCCACCAGGGAAACGCTGAATTCACACTTAATTCTTTTTTGCATTTTTAATCACATTTTGTCATATTTCCATAAATTATTTATTTCAGTACTAACGCCAAGTATCTGCTTTACAGATTCCCAAATATAGGAAAATCTCTGGTAGTTTTGACTCCATATCCAACTATAGATTTTTCTAAAGAATTTTAAATTACAAAAGGTTTGGGGCTATTAAACTGCAAAACTGTAGAATTGTTAACAATTATTTTCTAATAATTGTAAGTAATTTTCACATTTGATATCCATCAAAAATGTATCAGCCACTTAGGTATTTCTGACTTTTTATTATTATGACCATTATTATTATTATTATTATTATTACACCTCAGTGGAACAAGTAGAATATGCAAAATACACAGTAAAAATAAACACTTTTAAACTAGAGACTAAATTATTTGTTGATAAATAACAAACAAGCAAACAAGCTAAAAAACTAACTAATGAACCAACAGAAAATCTGAAGACTTTTTCAAGTCGGGGTAGATCCTTCACTTTAATCTTACCTATGAAGAAACTCATAAAATAATATACAGTATTCAAGGATAATTACACAATTACAATCTTACAGTAAAAATTTTTTTTTTTTTTTTTTTTTTTTTTAAATATGGTCATCACAAGTAGCCCACAAACAGTTAAAAACAGGAAGAAAAAAATATTTTGGTATTTTGATCTTTCATCCAAAACTCCATTAGAAAATTCCTTTCAGGGTGAAATATTTAGAAACTCTATTTTTAGTCTTGCTGTGTATACAGAGAAAAGTATGTCACGCCACATCATGTCATATGTCTTAGATGTATCAGCCTTCTCATTGGAAAAAATAGTTTTACGATGAACGCTTGTAGGTTTGGCAGTGCTTATACAGCATGTTTTTGCATGCTTTTACATGCCAAGAAGACAAAGCTTAATTTATTTATCTAATAAGGACAATAAACACTGTGGACTGGAAAGACACATAATTAAAATATGTAGGAATAATCATGTTTGAAAACTTTTTTTACGCTAATGATAATTTGAAAAAATGACACATTGCCAATCAAATTATGGTAACATTATTGGAATAGTTCAATAGTAACATGACAATGTCAAAATTACTTTGATGAAGTTATGTTATAACAACATCACTTTATCTTTGACTTTAATTAAATATTTGCTCTAATTTTATATTATTATGTATTTTTCTTTGTTACTATCTACTCCTGGTATTTGTTCTTGTGACTAAGCTTTGGCAATATGAATGTAAATATTTGTCATGCCGATAAAGCACCTTTGAGTCTTAAATATTGACTCTATGATGGATAATATTAAATGAATTAACTCAATAAAATGTTACAAAAATGACTTCATATCAATACTTATTTATGGTATTTATTTGTTTATCTCCAAACAGAAATGCAACACTGAAATGCTCATCCTTCTTTCTGTAACTAATGCTATGGCCTACGTGGTAAGAGTGCTGAGTGCCAAGTTCAAGATGCATTCTTTGAAACATCAATACGATACAGATACTTAGAAACAAAATTTATATTCTTGACTACAGATACACCATTGTACAAGTGCACCATAGGTAAATCATTAAATAAATCAAATCACAAATAAAATCATTAGATAAATCAAAGAACAAAATCATCCATTCCCTTTTCACTTTTGTGTCGTTAAATAACCTTTGGTTTCACATCAAAATCAATCTTGCAATTGCTTCTTGCTATTAGTAGTATTCGGTGTGCTGCATTTGAAAGCTATGATACAATTCACTCACTCACTCATCATCTATACCGCTTAATCCTATATTCAGGGTCACCTGGGGCCTGGAGCCTATCCCAGGAGACTTAGGGTACATGGCAGGGTACACCCTGGACATACACTCACTCATTCACACACACTACGGTCCATTTTGGAACGCCAATTAGCCTAACCTACATGTCTTTGGACTGTGGGAGGAAACTGGAGTACCCGGAGGAAACCCACCAAGCACGGGGAGAACATGCAAACTCCATGCACACAGAGACGGGAATCGAGCCTGGCCAGGGATCGAACCCGGACCCTGGCGGTGCAAGGCAACAGTGCTAACCACTACACCACCGTGCCGCCTTGATACAATTCAATATAATATAAAATTACAACACTCAATAGTAGTTTGTGTATAACAGGCATGACATACTGTCCACATGCTGTGTGTGGGATGCTGTTGTGTTTGTCCAATTCTGCATTTGGGATCACTGAAGTCTGTTATAAAATTAAGGAACCACATTATATATTGATATTCTATTGTTTTGAGATTGTTTTTGCAGTGTTGTTTTGGGGTCAGGCCAAATATTAGAAATCGGATGGATATTAGAAAAAAATTGTCCCCTCATTTACATTTGAAGTGTCTAACACCAGAAACTAGTTTACTTATTGCATTTCAGCAAAACATTATCTCTCTCACACATACTGTCTCTCAGTTTGATGCAGCACAGTGCAGATCTTTCTCTCTTTCCTGTCCAAACAAAAAACATCAATAAATAAACTGCGATACCAACAAATGTGGTACCTCCACCCACCTATCTCCATCTACAGGTGATGGCTGACAATGCCCCCATTGTCAGATACAGTTATATTCTTCCTTATATCTTTGAACAAAACAAAATGATGATTAGAGGAAAGTAAAATGAAACATGAAATGGAGAAATTGCTGCAAACCATTTAATCATATGATGAAATCATGGGTCATCAAATAAATTAACCCATCATCTACATATTCCATCTTAAAGGCTGCATCAAAATAGTGGTTTTATTATATGTAGAAATTAAATACCGTACAAAATAAATGTCAGCTGAAATCTTGATCCATGGATGCTAGGGTGATGATAGAGTAGATGAAACAAATAAAGTGCATGCCTTTATTTTATTTTATAAAAAGAAGGGAAAAAAACTTTTGTGTAGGAGCTTCAAGGCACATATTCACATTCAGCATTCATGGCTCACAAGGGCAGGGTAAAAAACTGAGTGAGATCCACAGAGAGAGAGAGTAAACCAAAGAAAATAATCAATCTGAAAAAGAATTATTTAACAGGTTCAATCGATAAGACATTAAACTTTAAGGTTTTAAGTCCAATGTATCAGGGAACTCAACATCTAGGAGTAAAGTACATGCTCTGACTCAGGAGAACTCCAGCTGCTCGCTTAAGCTCATTCTGTTATTTTAGAGAAATTATCTCCAACTTAAATTGTATTTAAAATTTTTAATGATTTTTTAAAATAAAGTTCCTGATGTAGAAATAAACAGGCCCAAAGCAAGCAAATAATTGATCACATTCCAGAACTCCTCTCCCAGCCTGCATGGCACCATCCTGATAATCTTAACTGATCTGTGACACGAAGAAGCGGGAAACTTAACCAAGCTTGGGAAAGGAAGTCCGCACCTGGAGCCATAAAAAGTCCAGTTGTCCTCGACTACAACGGCGTACATTGCCAATCTAATAAACAAAGGAGACAGTTTTACATCTTTGAGTGGGGGAAAACTCTCCCTAGCACATACCATTGGCACTCTCGTTGACCTCGAGAGCACATGTCTTTCAATGAACAAAGAGGAATACGGCATGGACACAATTTTAAGCAAATTTTAAAGTGTGCCAGTAGGGCAAAATTTTATATACATACATGAGTATGTTTTATGTCCGAGTGTTATGTTTGATTATTTTACATAACCCAAAAGGTATGCCTATAAAGCATTCACAAACCCCTTTAATTAAATGTAGGTAGGAATGAGTACAGTATACAAGATATGGGATGTGTGATATCAATCGAAAGCTTACTTTATTCAAAGAACATTGAATAAATACATATTAATGGTGCATGGGGCATTTTGTCCACATTAAAATGTTTACATTATGTAAACCCTACACTGATTAATAGTTTGGGTATAAATATATTGAAATCTATATGAAAAAGCTAAAATTAATTACAGAAGTATATAAACTGTCCCAAATTAACCTTCCTCTGTGAGCTCTTTGTTTTAGTAGTAATTGAGAAACATTGATCATGTTTGCTTGCCCGCACTGAAGCTGTTAAATTAACACATGACCTGTTTACTTTGACCCAAACAACATGGCTATTGCAAACTACTAATCCCATAGCTTAAATTTGCAGCAGATTACTTGGATGTCAGCATAGCATATGGCCCTAACATAGATTTGTAGTCAAAATGATTTTCCAGTACAAACATCAAAATCATTACACAAGAGTAAAGCTGGTAATGCAATCAATATGTTTTACCAAGAGAAAGCTCAGCACATCCTAAGAGAGCCTATCAAATAGCTTAGTTTGCTGAAGTCTAAGATCAGCAATCTTATAATTGTATTTGAGCAGTAATTAAGATGGGGATGCAGCTATAAAATGTTTCATGATACATTTTACAATTTCGGGTGAAACTAAAATAGTTTTTAAGGACTATAGCTTAAGTTATACTACCAATTTCTAAAATCATGTGGCATATAGATAATGATTCCTAGTCATATGTGAGATCTGGTGTAATATAGTTATACTTTATTCTGTTTCCATGCCATTATTTATCTTTCAATCCCAGAGTTTATAACAATTACTTAAGGCTTATGTAGTACAATGATTTATTGTCTGTTAGTGTTTCCTTTTTTCCTTTTTAGTTTGACATCACAACAGTGTAAACATGCCTTAGATATTTAACCGCAACATTTGATGGTTATGGTTGTATTATTTGACAGCATTAACATTTATCATACAATTAGTTTAATTCTTAAAATACTGTTTATAGTCTATTTTTTACTCAGTCAACCTACTGACTCAAAGTTAGTTTCTTTCCTAAATATTTGAACTCCTATTTTTGTCTTCTTAAGGAACCATTCAAAATTAGATACAACAGTAAATTACTGTATATTTTAGAAATCAGCACAATTGTTAGTTTCTTTCACTATGCCAGTATCCCAAAATACCATAACCAACATAACCAAGATGGAAAATAACAACAATGACGATGATAACAGCATGAAATTAATATTTTGGTGGTTGAAAATTACAGCAAGGTTAATGTAATGATGTAATTTGCTCAGATGTCATGAAAAACAGCTACATCAACAATGATACAATGTCCAGTATCTATCGCTGCCTTGTAAAGAAACTTGACAGATGCCTATCCATGCCCAGTCTCACTTAGAGTAATTCATTTGCCAGGAATACAATTCACAGGATCCTGACTTTTTTTTTAAGGACATGCGAAAGAGTGGCAAGACAAAGTCGATGCTAAAAATAAATGTGCAAGTTATTGCAGGACACCACATCACTGCATCAGAAGCAATGAAGGCTTAATACTGTTCACCATGATCCAGTAAGACATGCCATGGTGCATATGCCTGGTGTTGGAGTTTGTAAAGTACTCTTACTAGCCTGCCCAGCACATGGTACAGAAATGGTAAAGTTACTGGTAAAATAGTTTGGTAATTAAGGCCATGTCCACAAGTAGCTGGGTATTTTTAAAAACTGAGATTTTTATTTGTGGTTTTGGCCTACAGTACATGCAAGCGCAGTTTTGGTTGTTGAAAATCAGGGCTTTTAAAAACTCCTTCTAAAGTGAAGTTGTGTTGTGTGAACAGGGGAAACCAAGATTGCTTTTTGCAACGTCACTTGTGCCAGTGATGTCATTGCCTGTGTGCTAATCTCCTTGATGTGATGTCATCTTTGTTTATTGCTGTTTTGTTTTATTTTGTGCAATGGTGGACTTACATACAGTAAACCAGTGACTGTGTTAATGTTGCTTACTGGACTTTTTACATGCGTGTACATACAAGCACAGTTACTCACACATTACTTTAACGAACAAAGTTGCCTGAATGTACTACGAAACTCACTGCTGAGCTTCAGACAGCAGACTGCAGACCCTGCAAACAGTGACAGCGATTTTGGATGACACTTGTTGGACTTTTACAAAGCGTAATCAGTAATGAAGTTTTATCATGGCTTTTGATTGGCACCCTGTTGTAGGTCGTGTGGACAGAATGATTTTTAAAATACCAAAATAGAAAAATCTCCATTAGAAACCCCCCCGGCTACATGTGGACATGGCCTAAATTGTATTAATTTTGAGTTTAACTACAATAAGAGCACAGGGGCCCCACACCATATCAGTATTACATCAGTATCATATATCACATAAATATCCCCTATAGAAGCTCTAAAGGGTGAAGTGGCCATATTCTGCACTTGTGCTGTGTGTTATTTATAAATTTAACTAATAAACATAAGATTGACATTTAACTAATAACTGAACTAGTGTTATAGTTAGGAAAGCAAAGGAAAGGAAAGGAAAGTTACACTCTACTCTCACCTCATATTTCCTTCACATATGTGGGAGTGTTTCTCATATCTCACTGTCTCATGGAGGCATTGCAATGTGCTTCTCTTCCATTCTCACTTTCCGTGGCTCTTAAAATACCTTGGTGAATAAATGTTATCTGTTATTCATGGTGTGATAATGTCAGAACTATTTATCCACTGCCAAAACAGTATTTTCAAGAAGAAGGCTGGTTTGATTTTTATGGAAGTTTTTCCACACAAAAGCAACAGACTACTAAGGTACAGAATAGATCTTCCAACCTGAGCATATGTGTTGAGTCACATAGGCTATAATAATAATCCAATAATTATTCACTGTATGTGATTTCATAAAACTTTATTGCATGGGGCATAATTTATCCCCTGTAAAATATTTTTATGTTTTTAAAAAAAATATTTTATGAAAGCAAGGCTTCAATGTGATCCATGACAAGCATGTCAGAAAAAAAAAAAAAAACATCTTGTTTAGAATAAACAGCCAAATATGTTCTGTCTCAAGTTTAATGATGACCATAAACAATAGATACACAGAATTAATGTTTTTGTTTTATCAATTTTACAGACATTACTGATTTGCACTCCAGACAGCACCTTGTAATGTTTGAATTGAAAGATTGGAATATCATAGTTCCTAATCAACTTTTTTTCCAATTGAAACTTTAAATGCTAGTCCCAGCTGAGTCACTGACTGTTAATCTCAAAGTTTGTTATACAGTATTTTATTCATTCATTTTTAGTATCCCAGGAACACAGAAAAAATGGGCAAAACCTGGGGCTCTATAGCTGAATGGGGCAATACTACTTGCTGCATAACTGCCCCACTGTATTCGTTCTATATCACATTTATAGCATTTTCACATTGGCCAGGGTTCACATTGCTCTTTAGTCTCTGTTCCCGCTTGTGTATACAGTACACATCTGATACACCAGTATGCACAGAAGGCTGTAATAAAGAGCAGAGGATAGCAAGGAAATTAACTTTATGCTATACCTGTAATTAATAATATTTTATGAATCTATCGCAGGCTTCCCTATACTCACTATCTTGATGAATGATAGAAGGTGAACTAGACAACACTGTCTCTTCTTGTGAGCAGAGTGGACCACCAGGCATTGGGACCTCTCCCCCAGAAGAGCATGTTTGTCTCCTCCTCTACAGAGCGATAAGGATGAATGATCAATCACACAAATTAACCAAACTTGTTTTTACAGTGGGAGATCCAGTCACATGCTCAAGGACTGTTCACCAAAAGGAGGTACCCTCTAACATGGTTGGATGCACTAAAGGGCAAAATTTCAAGGAGATTCCTGGAGAAATGCCCTTTATTTCCGTCCTTTACCCCATTGAGGCATTGATAGACCCAACAAGAACTCGATCAACTCCTCCACTGTAAGAGCATTAAAGATCCCCATCTTACCGATTGAACCTCCACTCACTGCAGGAATTATCCACCCTTCCCCACCTCCCACAGGAAAGGGTTTCTTTTTTTTTGACAAGAAAGGGGCTATTCGTGATTATTGAAGGGTTAATGAGATTACTGTGAACAACCGATACTCTCTTTGCCATGGCTTTTGAGATCCTCCAATCAAAACTTGATCATGTTCGAATCTAGGAGGGCAATGAATGGAAAACATCATTCAACACACTCACTGAACACTATGAATATCTGAATATGAGTATCTATACTTTATATATAGTGGAACTTCAGTTCTCAAACTTTCAAAACTTCTCAAAATTTGTTCCTAAATTCTGGTCGTAATCTGATTTGATCGTGGACCGATTAAGTTTTTTCCATAGGAATACATGTAAATAGAATTAATCTGTACTCTGTAACTATAAATGATATTTTTATGTGTTTTGTTTATATCACAAAATAAAAAAAAACAAAGTATGAAAAAGCCTCAATTATATGATGGCTGGTAATTCTACATGAGAGTTAGTTTCATTATGATGCAACAACTAACTGCTATTGACATATTATATATAATTGAATATGTTATTTCATGGCAAATGACTAAATGTAGAATGTAGAAAATAAATCACAAAACAAAGAAATTTTCAAGTGTTCAAAACTGTTGAGTGGTAGTATATTATATGTATGAATGCACGAGAGAGCGAGACACACAGAGAGAGAGAGAGAGAGAGAGAGAGAGAGAATGTGTAAAAGGGAGTCATGTGTAAAAATTAGTGTGACTTTATATAACATTTTTCATTGTGCTATTATTTATTTAATAAAATGAAGCAAAAAAGGGCAATAATAAAAATTGATACCTTCAGCTACAATAACTAATGACTTAAACAGTATGATATTGTTTCCTGTATGATTTTATCAGTTTCCTGAATTGTGGCCCAATCATTTTTACAATTGCTTCAGTTCAGTGAGGCTTAAGGACCCACCTCAATATTTTAATTGGGTTAAGGTCCGGACTTTTTCTCAGCGGTGCACAGGCTGACCTTGGGGTGAATGCGCTGCTACAGGTCTGCACATGTGCTGTTGATTAATTAATTAAGAGCTGATGATAAGCAGCACCTAGCTGCAATATCCTCATAAATCCTGAAGAAGCAGTGGGGAAGTACTCAGTGCCCACATTTTTTTTTTTTTTGGCTTCATTTTTGTTATATAAATAATGGCGTGCTGAAAAAAGTTACATGGTGATGTTCGTCATTTGCCTAATTGTAACACCCGATATGGTCACATTATTTTTATGTTTTTACCAAAGGTATGACCCAGGCTTTAACATACAATAAAGAAAATAAAAATTGGAGAAAGGAAAGAAACTAATAATGGGGAAATAAACATGGTTTGAGTTTAACTGCTCTTTTATTCTATATCCAAATATGGTAATCTCTTCAGGATTCTCCAGGCTAAAATAATAAACAAAAACCCACTAACAAAAAACACAATGATATACTTAATCTAACAAAGCAAACCAAACTACATAATTTACTAACTCCCTAACATAACCACTAGAAAAGTTGGTGGTGAACAAAATGTGTATCGACTCCCTACTTACCACTTTGTACAGGATCATATTTACAAATTATACAAACAGATTTTTCTATAAGACGGGCAAATAACAGTGTCAATGTTTAAATGAGCAGCAAACTTTAATACACAGAATGTCAGTTATGAATTTAGCAAAATACAATAAAAAGCCACGCAGTCATCGCAAGGGCAGGACAGTGTTTAAATACAGGTTCAGGAAGTGCTTGTCCAACGGCAGTACAGGAGGTGGGAATAAGGCACACATCACCAACCAATCCTCCAATCAGCACCCTTCTCTAAAGTAGAGGCAAGAACCCAAGAGGGCAGGCAACACGAAGAATACCATTTAAATAATTATAAAAACACATAACAGAGGAAGTACTAACTTTTACACATGATAATAAAATACACAAACATTACTTAAAAGCAACTTTATAGATCCAAAAATTGCTGGCTCAACTTGATTATTTTTGCTTATTTAGTCTGTATCTTCAAGGTTTTGAAGTATACAATGTTATCTGTTGTCTCAACAAATTCCACTGTAAGATATTGAGCCAAAAATACAATAGTAATTAATTAAACATTTATTTAGTTGGAGTTTTTACAGTGTGATCAAGAAAAACATTGTTTTTCTGTGACGTTTTCCTTGGTATTAATAGTGATATATATTCTCTAAGTAGATACATACATTGTATATAGGAAATAATTCCCCTGCAAGGAAAAGTTGGCAAATATTGCAAAGTCTAGATGTGTAAAGATAGTAGAGATATATCCCAACAGACTAAATGAATTCAAAAGCAATTGTTAAGCAAATGTTATTAAAGCAAAAGGCTGGTCAACAAAAAGGGTGATCCTTTTCTGTTATTTTCCGACATGTTTGTTTTATATTTTTCACTTGGATGTTAAAAGTTGCAATGAGTAAAAAATGTGTCTGTATACATTTCATGCCGAAAAGCAACAAAATGTGAGTTTCTAAAGGGGGATTCTTTTTCAATACCACAAAAGACTTTTACAGATACAGGTGAAACTAGAAAAATTAGAATATCATAAAAGTTATTTATTTCAGTAATGCAACTTCATTTACTGTAAAAAGTTCATTTATTTCAGTAATGCAACTTAAAAGGTTAAACTAATATTGTATAAGAGAGAAACTCTTTACATGGAAAGCAAGATTGTTCAAGCCGTGATTTATCATAATTGAGATGACTATGGCGTAAAGCTCATAAAAACCCCAAATCTATGATCTCAAAAAAAGTTTGAGTATTACATGCAATCAATAAAACAAGGATTGTACATAGAACAATATCTGGCCTCTGAAAAGTATAAGTATGCACATGTACTCAGTACTTGGTTTGGGCCCCTTTTGCAGCAATTACTGCCTCAATGCGGCATGGCATGGAAGCTATCAGCCTGTGGCACTGCTGAGGTGTTATGGAAGACCAGGATGCTTCAATAGCGGCCTTCAGCTCTTCTGCATTGTTCGGTCTCATGTCTCTCATCTTTCTCTTGGCAATGGCCCATAGATTTTCTATGGGGTTCAAGTCATGGGAGTTTGCTGGCCAATCAAGTAGTCCCACGATCCTTGAACCAAGTTTTGGTACTTTTGGCATCGTGGGCATGTGCCAAGTCCTGCTGGAAAATTAAGTCAGCATCCCTATAAAGCTCATCTGTGGAAGGAAGCATGAAGTGCTCCAAAATCCCCTGGTAGACGGCTGCGTTGACCCTGGACTTAATGAAGCACAGTGGACCAACACCAGCAGATGACATGGCTCCCCMAATCAACACAGACTGTGGAAACTTCACACTGGACTTCAAGCATCTTGCAATGTGTGCCTCTCCATTCTTCCTCCAGACTTTGGGTCCTTGGTTTAGAAATGAAATGCAAAAGTTGCTCTCATCAGAAAAGAGGACTTTGGACCACTGAACAACAGACCAGTTCTTTTTTCTTTAGCCCAGGTAAGACTTCTGACGTTGTTTGTTGTTGAGGAGCGGCTTGAGAAGAGGAATACAACATTCGAAGCCCATGTCCAGGATCCGTCTGTGTGTGGTGGCTCTTGATGCAATGACTCCAGCCTCAGTCCACTCCTAGTGAAAGTCCCCAACACTTTTGAATGGCCTTTTCCTGACAATCCTCTCTAGGCTGCGGTCATCCCTGCTGCTTGTTCAACTTTTTCTTCCACATTTTTCCCTTCCACATAACTTTTCTATTAATGTGCTTTGATACAGCACTTTGGGGACATCCAACGTCTTTTGCAATTACCTTTTGAGGCTTTCCATTCCGTTTGGTGGATGTCAATGATGGTTTTCTGCACAACTGTCAGGTCAGCGGTCTTTCCCATGATTGTGCTTCTAACAGAACCAGACTGAGAGACCATTTAAAGGCTCAGGAACTCTTTGCAGGTATTATGCCTTAATTAGCTGATTAGAATGGGTCACTTTGAGACTAGAGTATTGAACCATTTCACAATATTCTAATTTTCTTGAGCTGTAAGCCATAATAATCTTAATTATGACAAATCATGGCTTGAACTATCTTCACCTGTATGTACAGACTGCATTGTTTAAATAAAAAAAATAACAGAAAACCACTGTGGCTGATAATGAACTCTAAACCTGTGAGAAAGCTAATAGCTGATCTATACAAAATCCCTCTCCCTAGTAGTTATCTCCCAAATGCAATAATAAACAAAACAATGCTTTACATATACAGTGGAACCTCGGATTGCAAGTAACATGGTTTGTGAGTGTTCCGAAAGACAAGCAATTTTTTTTTATTAAATGTTTTCTTGAAAAACAAGTAAGTCTTGGTTTATGACTACCGAGTATCATGTGGCACGCATGCACTTCTTGTTTTGACTCCTAGCGTCACGTGATCACAACTGAGCCAATGGTTTTTCTCTCTCGCGCGCTGCGGAATTCTGGGTAATTGTGTCCCCTGCTCAGGCTTAGTTCACGTCTCTCACTCATATAATCAACATCTGTTCTGCATGTATGTACTGTTTACTATAACACGTGTGTGCATGTAAAGCATCTTTTATTTTGTGTTTGTGTGTATAAAAGTCATCCTTTCATGCACACGTGTACTGTTTATTATGGCAGACGTGTGTGCGCATATAAAGCAAAAGCAAGTGTCATTGGAGAGGTTAAAAATCCATTTTCTCTGTTAGTCTGCACTGTTTGTGAGTGCATGCGTCATTAGACACTGTTCCCCTCCCATCCACCTCTCACCTTTACACACACACACACACTCTAACTGAAACAAGGCTCTGTCGTAAGTCTTTTGTGTGTGTGTGTGTGTGTGTGTGTGTGAAGAGGAGAGGAGGAGGTGAGGGCTACGTTGTCTAATGACCCGTGCACGCATACAAACATTGCAGGCTGAGAGAGAGAGAGAGAGAGAGAGAGAGAATGGATCCTTGACCTGTCTAACACACTGTAGTGTTTTAATTGGGGAGACAATGCTCAACGCATTCTCCACCATTTATGTAGGGTTTCAGCTCTGGTTCAGAGGTGAATCGAACCTTTAAGAATTCGAGTTAATTTTGTTAAACTTGATCAAAATTTATAGCATACACTTTATCAACTACCCGTCCAGCGTTTAGTATGACTTAGTGTATCTTACCAATTCTGTTTATCCCGCGGCCGACAACGATAATACAAAATCTGGTATTTACCTAATTATGAGCAAGGTAACATAAAATCTGGGCAAATATTTAAACTTGACCAAGACAACAGTTCTTTATAAAGAAACAAGAATTTATTTGAACTAATCTACGATACACAAACTACGCTACTTGAACACACACACACACACACACACACACACACACACACACACACACACACATAAACTTACCAACAGTTTGCAGGGTGCAAGTTAATGAAGTTCATCTAGTACTGTTTACTAGACCAAAGAACGTCACAAGCGCAGAGTCTTGGGTTTAATCTTACGGTTTTAGTTTAGCTTTGTTTGTATACTTGTGTTACGTTTCATTCTCATGGTTTGCCTCCGGTGAAGGGAATCACGGCGTTGCTGATTGGTTGGTGCTGTGGTTGAAATTACGTCTTTCAGAAAAGCCCTTCGGTGAGGCTTGGTTGCCTGGTTACCGATGGTGCGCTCTGGAACTTCTTCAGTGGGTTTCTTCGTTGCAGTTCTGGCACGGAGTCTTGTTGAGAGTTCTCGAAGAGCGGATGACGTCAGCAAAGTCGGCGTAGCGCCCGCAAGGGAGGAAGCCCAAGCGGCAAGCTTGCTTCCTTCAGCTGGTCATGATGACGATGTGAATGACGAACAAACGGACGTGCGTACGAAGTTTTGTCCCTTTGTGTCAGTCCATCCCACGGATGATTGGTCCAATCGGATGTGGTTGCGGGGCTTAGCCACGCCTCACTTGGTTACACCTTTTGTGCATACATTAGGCCGGGTACACTTTTAATTACCTTTTATAAAGTAATTTTACATAAGCTCTTGTTCATCCGACCAATTTTCCGTGTACACCTGTTACACGGAACTGTTCTTTGAATAAAATAAGCTCTCAATTGATACCACACATCCCCTATCTTACACACTCATTTATAGCTTTTTTTAATAAACAAGTTTGGAAATGCTGAAAATACCTTTAAAGTTATGTACCATAAACAGACATAACACACAGATATAAAACATACTGAATATGTTTCTAGCATTTTGCCCTACTGGCACACTTTTTAAATAGTGTCTCTGCTGTATTCCTCTTTGTTCATTGAAAGCCATTTGGAGAACACATGTGTCCTGGGGTCACTGAGATGGTCAAAGTGTGACTTGGTGGTCTCGCCACCCCAACTCGGGGTGAAGCTGTAAAACTGTCCGCTTTTTTTACAGGATCGCAAATTTACACCATGGTTTTGGGTCTAGTTTGAGGCATCTGGCCTCAGTGTAGCTTCAAGCACAGCGAACTTCCTGTCCCATGCCTGATTAAGTTTCCCGCAGCTTAGTTTTACAACCTCTCCTTTATGTTCCCAAATGAGATAAGATTATTGGGATGGGGTCTTGATGTCTGGGGAAGAGGGTCTGAAATGTAATCTGAGTGTTTGCTCGACTGCTCGACCCTACAACATGCTCACACATATACATAGAGGATTCATTGCTGTAAAGTAAAAAAAAAATTAACCTGCACTTTACCTTTGAAAAGAATCGCAACAGAGCCTTGTTTCCATTAGAGTCCAGTAGAGCCTTGTTTTCCTGCCCACTCTGCCAAAAGCACCAAAACCTGGTTTAATGACTGTGGGATTGGCCAGCAAACCCGCGTGACCTGAATCCCAAAGTTGTGTGTGTGTGTGTGAAGGCAATAGGAAGAGGGGAGGGGCACGGTGTCTAATGACGCCCATGCACACAAAAACAGTGCAGGCTGAGAGAGAGAGAAAGAGATCTTTAACCTCTCTAATACACACACACACACACACACACACACACACACACACACACACATAGTGCATGTACAGTCGTGGCCAAAAGTTTTGAGAATGACACAAATATTAGTTTTCACAAAGTTTGCTGCTAAACTGCTTTWADAYBYTTGTTTCAGTTGTTTCTGTGATGTASTGAAAT
>QMIH01001783.1:30137-54107 GCA_003987875.1 Clarias batrachus | reverse complement strand
AAACAATTGGAAAGAGGCTTCATCCGAGAATTTGACTTTGCCCCAGTCCTCAGCAGTCCATTCGCCATACTTTTTGCAGAAGATCAATCTGTCCCTGATGTTTTTTTTGGAGAGAAGTGGCTTCTTTGCTGCCCTTCTTGACACCAGGCCATCTTCCAAAAGTCTTCGCCTCACTGTGCGTGCAGATGCGCTCACATCTGCCTGTTGCCATTCCTAAGCAAACTCTGCACTGGTGGCACTCCGATCCCGCAGCTGAATCCTCTTTAGGAGACGATCCTGATGCTTGCTGGACTTTCTTGGATGCCCTGAAGCCTTCTTAACAAGAATTGAACCTCTTTCCGTGAAGTTCTTGATGATCCTATAAATTGTTAATTTAGGTGCAATCTTAGTAGCCACAATATCCTTGCCTGTGAAGCCATTTTTATGCAACGCAATGATGGCTGCACGCGTTTCTTTGCAGGTCACCATGGTTAACAATGAAAGAACAATGATTTCAAGCATCACCCTCCTCTTAACATGTCAAGTCTGCCGTTCTAACCCAATCAGCCTGACATAAGGATCTCCAGCCTTTTGCTCATCAACATTCCCACCTGAGTTAACAAGATGATTATTTAAATGATCTCAGCAGGTCCTTTAATGAAATGCAGTGGAAAGTTTTTTTTTTTTATTTTATATTAATTAAATTTTCATGGCAAAGAAGGCCTATGCAATTCATCTGATCACTCTTCATAACATTCTGGAGTATATGCAAATTGCATTTATAAAAACTTAAGCAGCAACTTTTCCGATTTCCAATATTTATGTAATTCTCAAAACTTTTGGCCACGACTATATGCGCAAACACAAATGGAAACACTTATCTGTCTGGATTTTCTTTTTTCATTTTTTCAAAAGGTAAAGTGCAGGTTAATTTGTTTTATTTTACGTCATAATTTTGTATTCATGATTTTTAAATATTTATTTTTTTGGGTTGTGGAACGAATAATGTGAGTTTTTATTATTTCTTAGAGGAAAATTCACTTTAATTTACAAGTGATTTGATATACGAACATGCGTCCGGAATGAATTATGCTCGTAATCCAAGATTCCACTGTGTAGTGATCTGTTTAGCAAAAGTTTAAAAGTTTAAATGTGGAGATAAATCTAATAGTCTGTCTGTTTTTCAGAGCTTAAGAAGGGTTTCTTAGTCACAGCTAAACACACACACAAACCCAGCTTCGTGCTCTGATATCTTCATGTTTCATGGGGCATGTTTCTGCAGTAACAGAAATGTAACTGTAGACAATGTCTCTTAAATAAGGAGTGAAAGAATGGGATTATATCAAGTGGTGTAGCAACTGGAGTATTCACAGACACTTACGGGACCTCTATGGCCTTATGCTAACTTCTTTGGTAAAATTTAGTAAAATGTGAGAGCTATAAAATCTTCCAGATTATTATATTTTTTCTCTAACACTGGGTAAGTGTACTCTTTGGGTTCATTTGAAACCATTTTATTGGTTAACACCATAAAAAGTAACAATACTATTTTAATTGTATTTCATATCTCTCCATGTTTTCCATGCATAAACATGTTTTCAGTGATCACACATTTTATTTTCTGTTATTGCATTACATTTTATGTCAAAGAATCAACTTACACACATAAATCTACATTTTTAAATTCAACTCTTATTCAAAAACAAACAAGCAGACAAACAAACAAATAAATAAATATATTGGGTTAGTAGCCTCATGGGAAGCAAACTCGATAGTCTTTCCCTGCCAAGTGTTTGAGAATTTTTCAGGACTTGCAGTGCCCTCCAGGATAGCAGGAGCAAGAAACAGTAAATCAATAGGATCAGCACAAGGGCAAGTGACAACCTGTTTAGTTTGCTGGCCTGCTTCATTTCACAACATGTGGCCTGGCCTTCTAAGGTAAAAGCATGTTCTTGGGGAGAAAATATTTCCTTGCTCTAAATCTGATTTGGCAGCATGTGATCTGGATAGTTTAAAGTAACGTGTCTGCTTTTCTTCCGTAGGTGCAAAGGAAAGCATCATATTTACAACAAAAAAGCAAAGAATTGTATAATGATTAATTATATGAAATAGGATGCATTGCCTCAATACAGTGATTTTAGTTATTTATTTATTTTGCCCTACTGTCTATTGGGATCTCACTCAGGGTGTGTTCCTGTCTCTCGCCCAATGTTCCTCAGATCCAACTTGACATAATACATGTAACGTACAGGTTAAACACCCACCCCCCGCCCTTGATAAAACCCACTGTTTTGAGTAAGAGAGTCCGCACAAAATGGAGCACCCCCACCCTACCATCATCCAGAAAAAAAGCTAAGTGAAAGATGAATATTGCATGTGCTGTGAAACTCGATTATATAAATGCTATTTATCTGATTGACTGAAGCTGTGGCAGTGAGGTTCAATTTCCATTCCTTCGCTCACATTTCATAGCTTTTCGCTCTGTGATCTACAATCTCTACTATTTAAAAAATGGCTTTTTTCTTATTCTATATGCCTGCCTCTGGGATAACTGGTAGGCTTCAGCACCTGTCTTCAACACACAGTCTTATTTTCACATTAGAATGTGATTCTTTGTAAGCCCTTTTCCTCAGCAGTTTGTCACAATGTCTTTCTTTGGCCTGTTATGTAAGATATTTATAAATCCCAATGCAATATTCTGATGAACTAATATAATAATTTTAGTAATAAATTATTTATATTTCTGAAGTAGATTTAATAGTTACATATAATTCAGAGAACAGTCTCTTTCCTCCATTAAACTATAGCAGATTAAGGCACTGGCAGGCATTATCCTGTACACACTGTGTGTACATATTTTTTCTTATGATTTTGAACAGTTTTTATGTTACTGCCATCTGGTTTGAGAATACTTTGCCTACTGACACACAAGATTTTGTTTATCTTGTGTGTCAGAAGGCAAAGTATTCTCAAAATGAACAAAATAAAACAAAAAAAAGCAAGTTTTTAAAAATAGAAAGGGACCTGTTGTATCCGGTGAAGACAGTACCACTAAGTTTGGGCTAAAAATGCCTGCAGTAGTGTTCAGTAACATATTGGCATGCAGCAGTGATGGGCATGTGCCTAAATCTTCTATCACTTCTCAATCACTCCGGGGCTCTCTAGGTAGGTGGCCTCCCATTCTGCAGGTGTGCCATAGTAATGAACACCTGCTGGTGATACTCATCGCTAATGGATGTCTGGCTTCTCTGAGGTCTGGAGATCTAAAGAGCATCTCTTTGGCGGATGCTTAAACCTTGAAATGTGGCATGTAAGCTGCCTAATGTAACGTGCCTCTGGTAATTTAGGCCACAGAACTATGTCCAGCCATTTGATCACCACGTGAAAACTGTGTGAGTGCCCATGGCACTCGCACTCTCACGAAGAGCCAACCTTCAGGATCCTGCCTCTGAAGAGGGAAAATGCCTGCTGTGCTCCACGTTAAGGTCCCTGTTCCCGGTCTGGAAAGCTTCCCAACTGCCTGATATCAAAAGGAATTCCTGAGGCCACTCCCAAAGAAGAGCTGGGAAGGGCGAGTTGGCTAAGACTGCGGGAGGAGTTGCTCAGGGAGCATGTAGAAGCCACTGCCTATGTTGGCCCACTCTGCCCACCACTATCGCTTGCCTGCCTTGTACCCGCATGCCAGTTGGGCACTGCCTCCAGTCCCGAACATGCACACCTTTACTATAGACAGACAGACAATTTTGTGATGGTGATGGATAGGATGACAGATAAGGTTAGACAGCAGTCTCCATGGCCCATTATATTTGCAGATGACATTGTGCTTTGTAACAAGAACATGGAACAAGTGGAGAAAAGTTTAGAGAGGTGGATGTATGCTCTGGAAAGCAGAAGAATGAACGTTAGTCACAGCAAGACCGAATACATATGTGTGAATGTCAGGGACCCAATTGGAACATTAAGGCTACAGGGAGCAGAGCTAAAAAAGGTGCAGGACTTTAAGTACTTAGGATCAATAGTCCAGAGCAACAGAGAGTGTGGAAAGACATGTGCAGCCTTTTTAAACAAACAATGGCCCTCTCCAACCAGTGTCTCCACTCCTCCAGCGCTAATTTTATGGCCAGAAGCTCCCAGGCACTGATCCAATAGTTTTTCTATGGGTGATTTACCATCAGTTGGTCAGTTTTGGGAGAGTATGGCCCCTACCATGGAGTCTGAGGTGTCAAGATTACTGGGCAAGTCCTGCTCCTGGAGTGTCGTATTGAGGGTCCCAATTGGTTGATGCAGCCAATGTACTCACATAGCGTAATCAGTATCGGTATGTTCAAACAAATAGGTGTGTACATGTACATTTAAAGAGTTTATTAGTCAATTACTTGCACTTTCTAAATAATCCCATTGTAATACTCCATAGTGGGCACAGAAGTCACGGACACGAGGGGCGTAGGAACGTAGGTGCACTTTATTTAACGTGCTTAGTGGAATACATGAGTGTATGAATGAAAGTCCAGCCACTACACGTGTGGGTCTCAGTCCAAGTATTGCGACATGCAGCGCGGGCCAGCGTGGAGGACTCATAGGTTGGGAACTGACTTTGCTTCAGCATATGTACGAGGAACGGGGCTCTTGCTGGTGGGGCTCTTGCAGAACTGTTGACACACTCCATTCACATGAGGTCTGGCATTGTCTTGCATTAGGAGGAACCCAAGGCCAACCGCACTGGCATATGGTCTCACAAGGGGTCTGAGGATCTCATCTTGGTACCTAATCAGGCTACCTCTGGCGAGCACATGGAGGACTGTGTGGCCCTCCAAAGAAATGCCACTCCACACCATTACTGACTCGCTGCCAAACCGGTCATGCTGGAGGATGTTGCAGGCAGCAGAACTTTCTCCAGGGCGTCTTCAGACTCTGTCATGTCTGTCACATGTGCTCAGTGTGAAATTGCTTTCATCTGTGAAGAGCACAGTGCGCCAGTGGCGAATTTGTCAATCTTAGTGTCCTCTGGTAAATGCCAAACGTTCTGCACGGTGTTGGCCTGTAAGCACAACCCCCACCTGTGGACGTCGGGCCCTCATACCATCCTCATGAAGTCTATTTCTGACCGTTTGAGCAGACACATGCACATTTGTGGCCTGCTGGAGGTCATTTTGCAGGGCTCTGGCAGTGCTCCTCCAGTTCATCCTTGCTCAAAGGCAGAGGTAGCGGTCCTGCTGCTGGGTTGTTGCCCTCCTTCGGCCTCCTCCACTTCTCCTGATGTACTGGCCTGTCTCCTGGAAGCGCCTAAATGCTCTGGACACTACAGTGACAGACACAGCAAAACTTCTTGCCACAGCTTGCAATGATGTGCCATCCTGGATGAGCTGCACAACCTGAGCCACTTGTGTGGGTTGTAGACCCCGTCTCATGCTACCACTAGAGTGAAAGCACCGCCAGCATTCAAAAGTGACTAAAACATCAGCCAGAAAGCATAGGAACTGAGAAGTGGTCTGAGGTCACCTGCAGAACCACACCTTTATTGGTGGGTGTCTGGCTAATTGCCTATACTTTCCACCTGTTGTCTATTCCATTTGAACAACAGCATGTAAAATTGCTTGTCAATCAGTGTCGATTCCTAAGTGGGCAGTTTGATTTCACAGAAGTGTGGTTACATTGTGTTGTTTAAGTGTTCCCTTTATTTATTTATTTATTTATTTTTTGAGCAGTTATATTTACTCATGCTCAAATAATGCTTTATAGTGTGCAGTTATAAAAAGTTTTATCAGCTTTTCCTTGCCCCATGGTCTGGGCTTTTCCAGTCGGGATTCAGATATTTATATAGTTGCAGTCATTGTAAGTCTATAAAAAATTACCAATTTAAAATCGCCATAGAATTTCAATAATATTTATTGTCAATTTTCACTAGCTAAACTTGTGTGCAGTTTGAACTTTCATGGCCTTGTATAGTCCCTTGTATTTATATGTAATACAGGGAACAATCTTTAATCCATCTTTAGAGTTCTTCATTTGCATGCTGCTAGGCTGTGAATTAATGTGAAGGAATTCTCTGTCTGTTACTCTGTCATACTGCGCTCTTAGTTTGGGCCCTCAGCTTGGACTGCTGCAGATATGTTTGCCCTAATGGTACCCATGTTTTATCTCATAGTGGTGTTCAAATTATAGATTTTTATAATCGCCAGGGTTTTGGACCATTGGACAACTGGTTTTAAACTAAACTACACACAGTAAGCTCTCCGCTCATTGGCTCTATTGTGTGACGCGTATAGCCATGCCAACCTCATGGGAATATTAACTACTGTGTGCAGACCAGTTTTCAAGTTTCGCCGTCGCACCTCACGGCGACGGTATGCAGTTGCTGGCTTTGACCACTGAGTGGCGCTATATAACTAAAGACCGACGCATCAGACCTTATTTCATTCTCTCAAGGATTAATGAGCCGCAGCTCCTTTAGAGCTGCACGTAGTAGCGGATAAAATCAAGTGTAACATTGTACTTAAACGAATTCATAATCACAATACTAAAATTACAGTACAAATGTAGAATTAAATTTTATTTGTATCGAATTTAAGCAAAGTAAATGTTAACACAGTGAGCCTTTAGATTTTATCATGTGTAATTAAAAAGCCTACACGTGTACACTGTAAACCCTAATGCTCAAAGTAATTAAACACATTGAGTACTGTTTACCTAAATAATTGTTTGAGTACAATTATTTGCTTGAGTAATTGTTTGAGTACTGTTTACCTAAATAATTGTTTGGGTATGTAAGTAACAATAACTTAAGTAAAACTTCCACCAGTGTAATCTCTATAGAGCCCTCATGGTGCAGTGGTTAAGTGTCCCACCTTCCATGCGGAAGACTCCTGGTTCGATTCCTGCGCAGGGTTGCAATATATGTTTTTTTATTTGTTCAACAAACTCAAAAAATTATGTTTCCAATTTTAAATAAATATAACTATCATTAATTAAAAAAATATATGTAACTGATTACCCCAAATATTTGGCGTTTTGCCAACTTAATCGGGTTTACAGTGTAGGGTTTTGGGTCATCTTAAATGTTGTGTTCTTTAAATWTGTRGTAGAYAATACCGAAATAAATTAAACTAAATDACTATAAAATTAAAACATTGTCAGGACGTGCTACTGTGTAAGCAGATGTCGTTGTCATTCAGCCCCGCTTGTGTTTTTGCGGTAGTATGGGAATGAAATGCAGTACGATGTTATGATCATAATTTTCTTTAATAAATAATGACCCCCGTTGCGCTGTACCACTGCTGACAAAACCTTATCAAATATAATCACAGTACTAAAATTATAGTAATACATATAGCCGTTTCTTATTTGCATCAAATTTTATTATTATTATTATTATTATTATTATTATTCAAATAACACAAATTCTGAACAGGTTAAAAGATATGCTTGCTTTGAATTGTTTTGGTATTTTTTTGTTTTCCAACAAAGGATCCAGATAATAACATTTTTAATAAATCTGTGAAATAAAGTATTGCTTAAAAATTGTTTTTACAAATTTGTAGAATATGCAACAATTGTTCAGGTGTGCCTTTGGCATTTTGCAACCAGCAGTGGACCACTCATGGGCCATCATTTCATGCCGTATGTGGACCAGATAAATGTGGTAGATGTGAACCAGAACTGGTTCATAACAATTTTGCCATCTTCAGATTCTTTATTGTATTGTAATCTGGGCATTTTGGAGGCCAAGTAAACACCTTGAACACTCCAACCACTAATATTACTTAAACCATTCTTGAACAATTTTGCTTTGTTTGTTACTTGCATTGCGTTGTGGTCTTCTTCGGTGATTCACGTTCGGTGTTAGGGAATCACGGCATTGCTGATTGGCTGATGCTCCGGTGCTGTGATGACGTCTCTCKGGGAAGCCCTTCGCTGATGCGTTAGTTGCTTGGTTACTGACGGCAGAGCTCTGGTACTCTGACGAAAGAGCTTACTTCAGACGTAGTTGACGTTCAGCCATTGGATGACGTTGGAAGACGTCATCCAACAGATGTGCTCGGATCCTGGGGTTTTAACCCGTTGTTGTCAGTCCGTCCCGCAGATGATTGGTCCAATCGGCAGTGGTTGCGGGCTTAGCCTCGCCTCACGTGGTTCCCCGTTTTGTGCATACATTATCCCTGTTTTTCGGCTGTTACATGGGACTCATGCAGTTGGAAATTTTAATACCTTTAATTATTTTTTACATTTTTAAACAAGCTCTATTCATGCTACTACCATTTTGTGCACATAAGCATTCTTTGAATAAGACAAGCTTTCAGTTGATACCACACGTTCCATATCTTGTACACTCATTCATACCTTTATCTAGTTAAAAAGGGTTTATAAATGCTGATTACACATTTTAACTTATACAGAATAATTAAACATGCTGAGTAAATATATATATAGGTATAAGTTTGACCTACTGGCACGCTTTAAAGATGATCTGGAATAGTGTCTCTACCATGTGTCCCTTTGTTCATGGAAAGGCCTTTTTCTGGTGGTCACAACGAGTATCAGTGAGCTAAGTTTGGGACAGTGTTTTCCCCACTCCAAGGCATAAAACTGTCTCCTTTGTTTACTAGAGAGTCAATTTACATCATTGGAGTTCGAGGTCACTTGGACTGTTATAGCTCCAGGTGTAACAAGGCCCGCTTTTCCAGGCTTGGTTAAGTTTCCTGCTTCCTGATGTCAGAGAGGCTGCATTGTCTCAAAGGACAGATACGCTTAGGAGATGGCGTCATTCAGCCTGCTCGAATGGGCTCTGGAATGTAATAGATGGATAACCCATTCTGGGGCTTGTTCATCCCTACATCAGCTTACTGTTTGTTCTTAGTTGCATCATTTTTGGTAGGTTCTACCCGCCAATTCTCAAGTCTGGGTAAAATGGGAGGGTTTTGTCAGGAAGAGCATCTGGCATGGAAACTGTCCCAAGTTGTGTGAATCAGATGGCTCACGGTGGTGATCCCTCGATAGGAGCAGGTGAAAAATAAACAAAAAAATTCACTTCACATTTAAGTGGATTTAATGGCATGGCTGACAGGTATATGAGTTTACTGGTGTTAAAATATATACAGTGGTTGGACAATGAAACTGAAACACTGGTCTATTTAGTGTTTGATGTTTCATGGCTAAATATGACCAGACTGGTGGCCAATCTTCATTGATTGCACATTCCACCAGTAAGAGCAGAGTGTGAAGGTTTAATTATCAGAGTAATAGCTCGGTGTTGCTTAAAATATTGCAATGCACACAACATTATAGACAACATATCAGAGTTCAAAAGAAGACAAATTGTTGGTGCGGGTCTCGCTGGCACATCTGTGACCAAGACAGCAAGTCTTTGTGAAGTATCAAGAGCCACGTTATCCACATTATCCCGGACATCCCTGCTTCCACTTTCATTCACAGTTACTCAGGAGTAACTGCCCAACTCACTTTAGAATTAAATGTGCAGCTCAACTCTCCTGTTTCCACCAAAACTGTTTGTCGGGAGCCCCACAGGGTCAATGTACAAAGCCGGGCTGCTATAGCCAAACCTTTCTCACCCATGCCAATGCCAAACATCGGTTTTAATGGTGCCAGCAGTGAAAATCTTGAGTCCACATTCACTGTTTTACCACAAACAGGGAGTTACGGTGTGGAGAAGGCCCAAAGAAGCGTACCACCCAGACTGTTGCATGCCCAGAATGAAGCATGGGGGTGGATCAGTGATGGTTTGGGCTGCAATATCATGGCATTCCCTAGTCCCTACACCATACTAATGAATTATTGTAGTCTAAAACCAGACGTTTCAGTTTCATTGTCCTACCCCTGTATATTTTAGATCTTCTTAGTAGAAAACTCAAAATTCATAATAGTGGTTATGGTTCTCATATATAAATGATGATGATGCTCATTAATGCCTGTTCTACAATCCATGTAGCAGCTGCTTATTATACCACAGTTGTATTGGACTTGGTATAAACCACCTTTAAGTTCACTGTGGAAGGTTGAGGGCTGGAGCTCAAGTAACAGAGAGCATTGAGACAGGAAGGAATGACATGTTCAGGGTCGCCATTGTATGGTTTAGGATTGGGCAGACGATTTTTGTGCCGAGTGAGGGTTGCCAGAGTGGAGAGGAGAACAGAGCATATTTGTTGAAATTGAGTTGACAGCTAAGATAATGTCTGAGAGATTTGCTAGAGGTTTTGCTAATTGGAATTTATGAGGGCTCCTTGCTCGGCAACGGTCTGATGCAATGAACCCAATAGCAGACAAACAGTGGTCCTCAGAGCTTTATTAAAACACTGGAGCCTTAGTGAGCAGACGCAATTTAGCTTCCTCTGAGAAAAAGGAGGTCAGTGCGCATATCTCCCCGATGTCCAGGCGGACATGCCCACATGCAGATTGACAGACCGGGGTCGTGTCACGAAGGCGGGGGCCAGTGTTGCGTCACCGCCGTACCTGGGATCCTTTCGTTACCAACAGTCCTGGCAAACAGTCCAGTGATGGCACAACCACAATAGCACTTTGGTGCTGAAAGGTGTTTATTGTGCAATAACCTTTATTGCACAATAATGGGGCTCAAATGATCCAAACAGTGCACAAAAAAGTGAAGAAAAATAACAAGAAAGAAAGAAAGAAACAAACAAAACAATAATTTACAAAATATATACAAAAATTTACACTCCAACTCAGCTGTTTCAACTATCACAAAAACTAACTCCACTCCCATCTACTCAAACCAACAACCCTCTTCTTGGCATCAGCCGATGATGGCCTTATATGTAAGAGGCTCCGCCTCCCGGAATATACCATCCTCAAATTTTCACATTGTCCCATTTTTACCCATTTCAGAGACAGTTAAATACAGTCAAACAGCATTTGTGCAAACTCATACTCCTCCTCAATCTTCAAAATATATTATTAATACACTAACAATGCCTACTGTAAATATATAAACATGTAAATATACACCCCTCAGATTATACACAGAATGGTTTTTTCCCTGATTCATCAGCAATGCGCATGCTCAGGGCGGGAAACCCGCGTATATCAACCCTAGGGTACTCAGAACTCAATTTCCCCTAATGCCTTGGTGATGACACATGCTGACGCAACCAATTGCAGTACCCAGAAAACTCCAGTTAGGAAATTGAAATCGTGCTGCGACAAACAATAAACAGTAACCTCTGTTTAAACAAGACAGTGTGTGTGCTGTGTGTGTGAAACAATTCCATTTACAATTACAAGTCATATGTATAACTGATGTATACACATATCTGCATGTGTGTGTGTGTGTATGTGTATGCAGCCGTATATTCGTAGCGCGGCTGTGTGCACACATCCGCACTAGCTTTTTGCCTACAATGAGTGTATGTGTGCTTGTGCTGACCATGGCGAGCTCCCATGCTTGAGAGAGAAAATCGAGGAACAGACAGGGTCGATAACGTCGCTAGGAAAACAATTGACAGAGCAAAACGCGAGGCACACAAGTGAGATTTTGCAGCACTGTATGGTTCCTTCAGCATGCTTATAAAGCCAAGAAATAATTGAATGATCTGGTTCAGGTGTGTGTGAACGACAGGTGAGGGCACAGGAAGAAAAATCTGGAATGGAGTTTAGAATTTGGAGGTACTGCGTTGATCTGGCTGGCTCGTGATATTCACTAGCCCATATAAATTTGTTGAATTCAGGTGCTCCAATTACTTTCATCGTTACAGGAATAGGCATGCAGACTGCTTCTACAAACATTTGTGAAAGAATCGTTTGCTCTCAGGAGCTCATTGAATTTCCGAGTGGTACCGTGATAAGACCGTCATAAGATGTCACCTGTGCAAGTCCAGTTGTGCTACTACATATTTTGTTTATGGAATTATAACAAAGTGGAAGCGATTGGCAATGGCAGCAACTCAGCCACGAAGGTTTAGGCCACATAAAATCACAGAATGAGGTCAGAGTTCAGCATAGTGCAGAGTGTTTTACCAAGTTTCTGCAGAGCTACAGATAGCTACAGACCTCCAAGCTTCATGTAGCCTGAAGATTAGCTCAAGAATAGTGTGTAGAGAGCTTCATGGAATGGGATTTCATGGTGCAAGTAGCTGCATCAAAGCCTTATATCACCAAGTGCAATGCAAAGCATCGGATGCAATGGTGTATAGCACGCCAGCAATTGGATGGTCCAGTCTAAGTATGTTGGTTGCCACCAGATTGTGCTTGTCTGACTTCATAGTGCCAAGTGTAAATTTTGGTGGAGGGGGGGATTATGATGTGGGGTCATTTGAAGTTTGGGCTCAACTTTTAATGCATTAGCATACCAAGACATTTTGGACAATTTCATGTTCCCAACTTTATGGGAACAATTTTGGGATTACCCCTTCCTATTCCAACACGAATATGCTATATGGTTAATATTTGCCCTTTATCTTTGTTAGATCACATTTATTAATATAAGTGCTACTCTTTTTTTTTTTTTCAATAATATGCAATAAAAAAAAGTTCAATTATCAATATGAGTGAAAAAATAAACAGATTTACAAATTAAGCAATTATTTTGATTTATTTTAAATTTTATTAGAAGTTTAACCCTTTCACAAGATGAACCATGTCTGTCTAGCCAACACATGAGCCACACTGAACACACTGCCTTTTCATTCCAGCCTATACAACACATGAGGGGCTTGTGTTTCCTGTGTATCTGTTGCTTACGTACATGCTTATACATGTACATAGTGTTTCTCTGTCCATCTTGGGTCCACACACTTCACATAACTTTTTTTTTTGTTGTTGTTGCTGGCAACCTAGAATAATAGGCAGGGTTTTAAAATAATGGGAGGCGGTGCACCCACTTGTCTCAAACCATCCTTATGGCAGCTAGCATGTCTCTCTGCCAAAGTGGGTAATCCTGGAAATTATATGGAAGTTTTCCAGGGACATTGATGCATGGAAATGTCCTACCAGGATTCTGTGGATTCCCCATCGGACATGAAAACTCCAGCAAGATAAGAGCCCCATTGTGGCCATGTGGATGGGTTTGGTTCCAAAAAAACATGCCCTCCTTCTAAATGAGTGCAATCCAGAATAGTTTTCTAACTAAAAGCTCAAAAGAATAGCCATCCTTGTTAGCCCTGGTTGCATTTTTATCATATTGGCAGGCATGCAGGGTGGCACATTTCTTGGGCAAGAAGACTATTCAATTTCACCATTTTTTGACACTTATTTTTTCACTTGCTAGCTGCTGACAGGCTTCTGTTTCTGGAGCTGGTTGCTGATGGCCTGGTTCTGCTTCTCATCTTCGTTTTGGAACAAGCTGATGCTCAGTCTCAACCTTTCAAGTCCCTGTCAAACTCTGAATGTTCAGAAAAGCATCTCTCACTTCCAAATTCACTTCCAATGAAATTCTTCTGAACAGAGAAGAATTTCTATGGCCATTTTGATAAGTTGTGATAAGGAACCACAAAGCTATTTGCATCCACTAAGCTAATTGCATCCGGTCCCCAATTTGGGATATGAAATATATGATAGAATAAGAGCAAATAATGATTGGTTCCAACAGGACAGAGGGTAAAGTGTGCGGGAATGTGAGAGCAGACAGGTGTGGTGCTTGAATTGTGCCACAATGTTGTATGATAATGTTTCAACCTTGAGCGGGATGACAGTGTCAGGGATAACCTCTAGAGGGCGCCAAAGCGCCCTGTGTTTTTGTTGTGTAGTTCTTTTTTAGTTTCAATGTTATACTTCCTTTCCCGGTTTCTCAACTCGGTCAGGTCACGTGGGCGCGCACCTGATCCGAGTTGATAATTAGTTTTGATTATAAATAGCTGTGTTTGAGTTCTAGGTCTTGTCTTGCATTTGTTACCATAAGTTTGAAAGTATATGTCTCGTGTTGTTATCCGTGTTTTAGTTTCGTTTTCTTATTAAAGTATATTTGTTTCTTTATTCCCCTGTTTCGTGTTTATATGTTTTATAATAATAAAGATATCGTTTCCCTGAACCATCTGGATCCTCCTGCATTTATGCCTCGAACAAACCCGGAGCGTGACAGACAGGGCCAAAACTCAAAACTGAAACTCTCTCACACACACACACACACACACACACACACACACACACACACACACACACACACACACACACACACACACACACACACACACACACACACTTACAGCAGGCCCAGACAGGAAGAGGCCAGATTGAATGTACACCGGACCTACAATATTCACACTTTTATTGGCCCCGGGTCCAGTAGACCCGAACATACTCTATGTAATATAAATGTGTAGGGGGGTGTACAGAGTGTGGTCATTGAAAATGTTTTCTGATATACTCTTCACAGAAAATGAGCCAAGGCCAATTAGTCTGAGTTCTAAAAAACAATTAATTGTATAATTTTTCTTTTGATAAAAAATGAAAAACAGAACACCACACAAGGGTGGTGTTCCTATGGATTAAGAATTGGAAGGCATGCAAGTGAATACTTTTGGCAATTTAGTGTATTTACCATTTTAAAATTATATCATGTTAAATTTAATTGATCATTTTTGAATTTGAATGTCAAAGTGTCTGTAGTAAATCACATGCGTATATTCTACAGTATATGTGTAATGTATATATGTAACAAATGCATGTTTATTCTGTTATTCTGTAGACACATTTTCTGTAAGATTATATAAAAATAATTAAATATGGTGCACAGCATAAAAAAACAATGTTGCAAATATGTAAACCTTGGATGGTATGAATGACATATTGAATGACATATTAAAACAGGATGAAGATGAAAACAAACTGACCCACAGAATTATTACAATGTAATGTTTATTTTTCTAGGTGGCATTATAGTTGACACCATGACGCAACGTTGATTATCTAATGTTTCTTTTTATCTTTTGGACTATTTATCCATTAAAAATAAATAGTTTACAGGTCAAGGTTTTCCTATGAAATACAACTAGAATTCCAGGTGTTACATACAGTACATGTCTGTTAAATATAGTCAATTTTTTGTTGTTGCTGCTTTTTTCTTTGTGACATGCTGTGCATAGTTAATGCCACATACTGTACAGGAGCTCCAACAAAGAAAATGTGTGCAGAAAAAAAACAGAATAATAAATAACTGTAATTGTTTAACTCACTCTATTATCATACTCCCTCTCATTAGCAGCAAAACAGGGCAAAATACAAAACAGTCTGGTTGCCATGGGAACCAGTATGGCAAAAAAAAAAAAAAAACATTGCCTGTGAAGCTCTCTCTCCTTTTTTTCAGTGTGTATTTAATTAAGGAGGTCAAAACACTGACTTGTGTGCTGTCAAATTTTCACATGCTAAATTTTCAACATTGGAACCTTGTCGTACAGGGAAGAATTTCCATCAATCTCCTGCCCTATGATAGGCACACTAATGGGGTCAGATGCATGAAGCTTTTCTCTCCACTACCATCTTGCTGAGCAGCCTCAATCAGTGAGGGAGTCTAACTGTTTAAAGAGCAGGTGTTAAATCTATAAGGTTGCCACACCTTCAATATTAGTAACTGCCATAGTGTATAATTTTATGAGTACTATCAAACAAACACATAATTAAATCTAAATATATAATGAGTGAAGGAGATTTATCTGGTTTGTTTTTTGTTTGTTTGTTTGTTGGTTTTATAATTTCTCTATAATGAAAGTACACTATATTACTCACATTTATGATTTATTTTGGTTGGGGAACATGTAAAACAGCTGTGCAAATACTATTTGAGATATAACCTGCACTTTACTATGAAATAAAAAAAATAATTAAATAAATAATCAATACACTTGATGCATTTCATTTACTGTAAATAGAGGAAAAATAGAGTATTCTAAATAAAGAATATGAAATTAGAATATAATAATAAATATAGTATGAAAAGGACATTTTCAAACAAGAAATATAAAATATGAGAGTATAATAAAAATATATAAGAGTATAAAATATAAGAGTATCATAAAACTATACAATATAGAAAAAATAACTGTATCAAACTTTTGGCTTTAAAATTTTAATTACGTACAAGTAATCAAAATGGAATTGAAATAGAAATTTCCAGTCATAACATCGTGTGAAAAGTATTTGCAAATGAGCTAAATGTGCAAATGTGCTGAGTGGTATATCAGTAGGAGCAGAGTGTTTAGTCCTGAGTTGTGTTGTGATTGAGAGTCTGTATAGCATCTCCTCAGTCTCTTGTTATTGTAAATAACAATTACAATAAAAAAAAAAAAAAACATTTACATGCTTTTTACACACGAATATCCCATTCAAGAAATATTACACAGTTTTTCATATAAAACAAGTAGCAACGCTAGATCAGCTTTTTTTTTTTTTTTTTTCAAACCCTTGATCTGTCAGGTTTGGGGTTTTTTAAACACTAACACACAAACACTTATTAAAGTTTCCACAGCTAATAATGTTGCCAATGCCACCACAGTTATAATTAGATTAGGTTAGAGTAGTTCCATAGTTGAGCAGCAAAAGTTAATAATTTCACTCTGTCTATCACCAATCTTTTCTCATCCTCCTGGTTGAATGTAAAAGATATTGGTCTTGAATTAATGCCTTTATAAGAGGAGTGGTTTGTTCAGTGGCGGCTGGTGCAAAGATCTTTTCGAGGGGCATAAACAAAATGAAAATTAAACTTTTTGTAATCGCCTGTAAATAGGCATTTATTAGGTGATTAAGCATCACCTACTAGTATAATTAAGTCGTTGATTAATATTGCTCATGTGACTAGTACAACTAGTAGTTGATTAAGCATCAACTACTAGTATAAAATGAAGGCATGACTCACATCATATCCAGTCAGCCAACTCCGCGTGCCATAAGAAGTGCTGGAAAAGACTCATTGAGAATGGGCCAATCACATGAGCCCAAATATTTAAAAACAATATTGATTTGCTAAGAACAAAAGTGGGAGGACACACGGAATACTGTGACTAAATGACTTTTGACTAATTATGTCAAATAATTACATGTTAAAGTAGCATTCTTCTCTGCCTAACTTTAAGGGGGGGGCGCCCCAGTGCCCCGTATTGACCGGCCGCCACTGGGTTTGTTATAAATAATCTTCTTTCTTTTCATTTAAAAGCTATGTGTGTGTGTGGAGTACAAAACAGAAAAAAAAAATAGTTTACTATTTTATTTTATTTTATTTAGTTTAATATTTTGCTGGCAGAAATAACCAGCTGGAACCAGCATTGTTGGAGTCACAAAATGGACTTGGGTTCAAGAATCCCAAAATACACAATCTTTTTAAAACCCTCGATGGTGTTAGTCATGTGCAAAAGTTACTACCCCTTAGTAAGTACAATTCAATGTGTTTTTGTGTAATAAACATCATAAAAATCAACTAACAGTATGGGACATAATGGGATTTAGTATTAGGCAAATACAACCTCAGACAAACAACATACAACTTTTTCACTGTGGCATTTTTATTTAACAAAAATTAGAGCAATATAAAAGGTCACATGAGCAATACTACAGTATGTACCATCTGACTGTCCATAGGATGTAAGAGGGTAAGTTTCAGTCAGGTCCCCATAATCATCAGCCCTGGATTAATTGATCATCAGCAGGTGTGCAGACCTCTATAAAAGAAGAAAATTTTGCAGGTTGCAGATTTTTTTTTTGCAGGTTGCGGGTCTGGGACTTTTAGTTCTATGTTAACACAATGACAGGAGGGTAAGACATAAGTAGTGGTCTTAGAGAAGCAATTTTTCCTGAACATCAATCTGGAAAGGGCTATAAAATAATTTCCAAACAATTTGTAGTTAAACATTCTACAGTGTGAAAGATCATTTGCAAGTGGGGGATTTAAGACAGTTGACAATCTTCTTAGGATTGGATGTCGCAGCACACATTCACCCCACTGTCAGACTGTGCAATGTGCAGACAAATACAAAAAAAAAAACAAGACCCTACAGGTCTCACTGAACATGTTAAATGTTAAAGTTCATGACAGCACAATTAAAAAAAGTCTGAACAAGCATGATTTGTTTGGAAGGGTTGTCAGGAGATTTTCTGTCTCAAAAAGAGCATGGAAACTTGCTAAAAGAAGGTTCACAAAACCGCATCTGAACAAACCATAAAAATTCTGAAACAATGCCCTATGAACAGAGGAAATCAAAGTGGACCTATTTCGCCTTAATCCCCATCCAAGTTTGGTGATAATGTGTGGTAATTATTTGGGTTTGATTTGCAGCCAAATGAAAGCCAAATGAAAGCTGGCCTGAGCAACTTGCAATCATTTTGTTGACCATGAACTCCTCTATTTACCTTAGTATTCAAGGCAAACTAAAGCTAAACAACTAAAGCTTGGTCAAAATTGGGTCATGCAAAAAGACAGTGACCTGAAGCACACCAGTAAATTTATATGAGAATTTCTGAAGAATAAAAGAATCAAGGTTTTGCTGTGGTGGGACCTTAAGAGAGCTGTACATAGGCGAATTCCCAAAAACCTCAATTAAATAAATTTCTCCACAATAATGTGAGAGCAATAACAGTAGATTCCTGTCAGTCAGAACAAGAATCTTAGGCTTTCAGTGGCATAGGGTCAACCTGTCCTTTTATTTTTATTTTAACCTTTTTATTCTTAAGTGTTTATTTCCTTTCCTATTTGCAAGAGAATTAAAACCCCATATGTAAAAATTTTATATGTATAATCTGCCTTACACCAACGCCAGCAAGAAAGAAAGAAAAAAACATACATAGAGTCATTGGATCTTTCAATTATTCTGTAAAAAATAAATATTATTCTGTGAAATATAAACTTTCCTGCTACTGTATCTTGCTATCTTTCTGTATCATTATCTATCACCCTTTCATTTGACACAGCACAGTAAATTAATCACCAGTATCCAATTTATATAGAAAATATAAATAAAAACTTTGTTTAATTCAGTTAATTATGTGTTGAAAATTGGATTGGACAGGTTAAATGGCAACCTGGTCCTGCATTAAAGGTTTTTGAAAGATTCCAAATGTATTATGGGACAAGGAACCTTATTGATGACCAAAGCTGTCCTCACAAATCCACATAACCCAGCTACTGAAACAACCATGTCCTAAGCCCATTTCAGTTGGTGTTCTTTGACCTTACTTAAGGTAGAGAAGTTAATCAGAATCCATTTTTAAAAGCATTTTGCCTGTTAAGCTAGGGCAGCAACTATTTGAGAATATTCTGTATGTTTTTGGGATGCATTTATTCTAATTTAGCAGCATTAAATAGAATTTAGAGTGCCCATTATGTATGAGTCAGCACTACCAGGAAGCTGTTCGCCAAATACTTTCAGATTGTTTCTTGTTTGTAATCAATAGTTGCTTACTTACTGACAAATAAATCATATATTAGCTTCCAATAAGAAAGTGATAAAATAATCACAGAAGGACATAACATACATTTATTATAATACTGTTGATGAAACTGAAGTCCCATGTAGATTGTTCTGAGGTTATTTAGTTTCCTACCCTAACATGTAATTATTCACATAAATTTACTTTTTCCAGCAACAAAATGTCTAAAAGACAAAGATAATAAGGATAATTATGTCAGCGCTGTGCTAGCTGTACTGTTATTCATAAGAGACATCTTGTCAACACTTTGTGACCACCTGGAGGATAGTGAATCTACATGATATGTCTAACTAGCAGCAGGTTGCAATTAATTGAGTCTGTACCCTTATTATTTTGCTCGTTTGCCAAAACTGGTTGTCAGCTTATTGCTAATGAGCTGCCAAGGTCGTTGGCTAATGTTACTGAACACCACTTAAATTTCACATGGCGAAAAGGAAACAAATCACACTCAAGGTCTGCCTTTAAAACTTATTGTTTAAAAAGTATGTAAAGTAATATGTAAAACAATGTATGATTGTGTATAATGGTTTACTCTTGTTTTAAAAATTAACTACAGAAATCAATGTAAGACAGGTAAGTGCTTCATGAGGGCTCACATTCATCACTTTATTTCTGTACAATATTCAAGCCATCATGACATTTTGATGATGAATGGAGAAGTATTATTACATTTTATTGAACGCCTAATGGTATTTATTAATTATTTATTCAGTTGTATTAACTCTTAGTAGCTCAACACTACAGTGCAGTAGATAATGTTATTGGACAAGTTATATGTTGGACAAGGCTTTATAATGTGTATGCTTTGTTGCACATTTAATTTTCTCTGGGTCAGACCAATCCTTTATTACAGCTTCATTCCTGTGTATTGTGGAATCATGTTGTCCTCTTCAGCCTGTCAAAAATACCAGTCTCATTAGGTCCCACCTGTGTATATTTGTTAGCGAGCAGCAGTCTGGATCAGAGCAGTGACTGGGTTAATGTTTCCCAATTTAAATGCCTGCATCAATTTCAATCAATTATTTCTCCTTTATATTGACTGCATTAATTGCCTTCTTTTTGTAATTATTTTTTTTATTTATTCTGTTTTACATAAAGATATAAATACTGTAAGCTCATTGACAGGTGGCACCACAAACATGAGGTGAAATCTTACAAGAAAAGGGTAGTTTTATTTAGGATATTGGGAAGAGGAAAGGGAAGTGAGGATGGAAGAAGGAAAAGAGGTGAAGGAAAGAAGTGAGGGTTGCATGTGCAGGTCCTAGCAGTGCCCAGTTGGCAGAGGGGCACTTGGCTGGAGAACGTAGGCAGTGATGGAGTGGCAGAGTGTAATAACATGGGCAGTGGCTCCAGCGGCCGAGATCACACCAGCCTTTATTATTGTTGCGTTGCAAGCAGACACTCAACAGGTGTGCTCAATGCTGCAGCAGCTCGTGCAGGTCTTTGCTTGATGTCATTCCTTAGGGCCTCACCCTTTTCCCATGCCGCGTTCTGTTTGGGCAGGTTGATCAGCAGTATCTGGTCCAAACGCCCTTGTGCCATGAGCTGTTGCACGTAAATCGATGGTACAGTAGACAGTCCGCCTGCCTTGGCGCCCTGAGCTTGAACAGGTGCAGTGAGTGTTCCATCTAGCTGCCTTTATGGCATGGGGTTGGCGAGGGAAGACGGTGATGCACGAGGTCACCTGACCTGGATTAAAAGCACACCTCCTAGAGAAAAAGCTCAAGAATGAGAGAAAGTATGGTTGATCAGCGCTGAGTCGCATTTACGAAAACCTGGACTTTGGACTTTCAAGTCATTCCCCCGCACACTTTCATTTGTAAATATTTTCTAAATACTGTTTTTTTTTTTGTTGGTGCTCCTGTTTGTTTGTTTTTCCCCACTTAATACACGTTTGGGTTATGGTTACGGATGGTATCTGCATCATTCTTTTTTTTTATGCATCATTCTTTATTTTGTTTTGCTTTGCCATCCACTACCCTGAAGCCGTTCCTCTTTGCAAAGCCAATTCTTGCCTCTCTCCCAAAGCACAGGGCCATGTGCTAGTGCAGTGAGGGGGGACCGCAGCTGATTGGGCTCACAGAATGATTCCAAGACATGTTCTCCTTAGAACCAGTGATCACCCTCCTCATAAAACATGAGATCAAGACTCCACCCAGCATGATTGTTTGCTTGTGACCATTCTGAACCCTGGAGGGCCATCGGCGTGTCATTGAAGCTGAAGTCATAAAATGCTTTGTGATGGCATCATAGGAGAGCCTACTGGCTCCTGGTTCAGCCCCATTGTTACATGGCCAAAGCCCAACAGGTCGATCAGGATTTGAAGGAGCCTGAACCAAATATCTGAGGTTGACGCATACATATTGCCATGAGTGGATGAACTTATTGAGTGCCTGAGAACAGCACGGATCTAATCAAGGGGTACTGGCATTTAGCTCTCACAGCTGAAGCTAAAGAAAAGCTACAGTACTGAACAGGGCTACTGGCAGTATAGAGTCCACCCCTTTAGTTTAAACAGTTATTTTTAGTGCAATTAATGATCTGGCACATTCTTACTTGTGTCTTACTGTTATTAACAAAGTAGAGCTTTACATTCTCCTGAACAAAACCGACTAGTAGTCCCTTGGTCAAAAACTCTGCAACACCATTCCACCTGATTTACGTTACAGTCTTATGCAAAAGTTTAGGCACTCCTTGATAAATAACAGATTTCGCAGGTAAGGTTTTCTTCTGCTGAAGTCTTTTAATACTTGTACTTGCAAATTCCATGAAGGTCTTGTCTGTGCAAGCATCGCTGCACAGAGAAACTGTGCACCAAACCTCCTGAGTCATCTAAATCTTCCTGCAGGTTTTTTTTTTTTTCAGTCAAATGAGGGTTTTGATTTGTCTTTCTGACCAACATATGAGCAGGTCGCTCCGAGATTTTTCTTGGTCTTCCAGATCTCATCTTGACCTCCACAGTTCCCCTCAACTGCCATCTCTTAATTACATTTTTCAGTGGAAACTGCATGCTGACAACATTTTGCTATCTTCTTGTAGCCTTCTCCTGCATTGTGGGCATCAATAACTTTCATTTACAGAGTCTTACACAGCTGCTTAGAGGAACCCATGGCTGTTGAGTGTCCGAAAGTGTGTCCACAATTTTTGAAGACTCAAAGTATTTGTAAAGCTTTGAAATTGCCATTTCCTATTGACAGATTTTGCCATGCATCAGATCTAACGAGCTGATTAAGGTCTGAAACTTGTAAAAAAGAATCTGAGACTCTGGAACTCTTACGGTGCTCAAACCTTTGCATAGTGCCATAATAATGTTTTTATTTGTAAAATTTTTTGTTCAATTTATGGCATAAGAAATAACTATGCATCAATGTTTGCTGAAAATATTATGCATTGTTTTTTCCATTTCCAAGAGATATGATAACATCTTTTCAATTAAAAAATCACCAAAATCTGTTATTTATCAAGGGGTGCCTAAACTTTTGCATAAGACTGTATATTACTGACCTCCCTCTGTTTAAAGCAAAACTTAAATCTCATTCATTTAGAATGGCTTTTGATATTTTATGATTTAGTTTGTTTTTTATAATTTGGGTTCATATATATATATATATATATAACACGTGGACAAAATTGTTGGTACCCTTTGGTCAATGAAAGAAAACTCACAATGGTCACATAAATAACTTTAATCTGACAAAAGTAATAATTTTTTAAAAATCTATGAATGTTAACCAATGAAAGTCAGACATTGCTTTTCAACCATGCTTCAACAAGAATTATTTAAAAAAATTAACTCATGGAAAAGGCCTGGACAAAATTGATGGTACCCCTAGAAAATACTGAAAATAATGTGAGCAAAGGGACATGTTAATTCAAGTTGTGTCCACTAATTAGCACCACAGGTGTCTACAATCTTGTAATCAGTCACTGGGCCTATATATAGGGCTCCAGATAGTCACTGTGTTGTTTGGTTACATGGTATGTACCACACTCAACATGGACCAGTGGAAGCAAAGGAAAGAGTTGTCTCAGGAGATTCGAAAGAAAATTATAAACAAGCATGTTAAAGGTAAAGGCTATAAAAACCATCTTGAAGCAGCTAGATGTTCCTGTGACTACAGTTGCACATATTATTCAGAAATTTAGGATCCATGGGACTGTAGCCAACCTCCCTGGACGTGGCTGCAGGAGGAAAATTGATGACAAATCAAAGAGACGGATAATCCGATTGGTAACAAAAGAGCCCAGAAAGACATCTAAGGAGATCCAAGGTGAACTTCATGCTCAAGGATCATCAGTGTCAGATCGCACCATCCGTCGTTGTTTGAGCCAAAGTGGACTACATGGGAGACGACCAAGGAGGACACCGTTGTTGAAAACAAATCATAAAAAAGCCAGACTGGAATATGCCAAACTACATGTTGACAAGCCACAAAGCTTCTGGGAGAATGTCCTATGGATAGATGAGACAAAAATGGAACTTTTTGCCAAGGCACATCAGCTCTATGTTCACAGACGGAAAAATTAAGCATATCAAGAAAAGAACACTGTCCCTACTGTGAAACATGGAGGAGGCTCTGTTATGTTCTGGGGCTGCTTTGCTGCATCTGGCAC